>BQMB01002035.1:0-162960 GCA_027943415.1 Closterium sp. NIES-67
TTGGGGAGTGATGACGAGGACAACAGGTTGTGCAGGTGAACTGCATGTGTCATCGCGTCTGGCCACAGTGGTTGGGCAGCCTCATCCCCAGAAGCAGTTTTCGCATCGTCGTCTGCAAGGTCCGTTCATGCGTTCTGCTACCCCCTGCTGCTGGTGAGCATAGGGCAGAGACACCAGGCGTCTGATTCCCCTTTCGCCAGATAGGTCCTGAAGCGTTGTGACTGGTATTCCAGTGCACCGTCTGACTGGAAGCTCTTGAGTTTGGTTCCTGATTCTCGTTCGGCGATGGAAGCCATGGTGAAGGCTCGAAGGCTTGATCGCGCGTTTTGAGATTGAAGTGCCAGACGTATCTGGTTGCGGCGTCGATGAACGTGATGACGTAGTTGAAGTCGGCTTCGGTGTCGTCTCGAGGCATGTTTAAAATATCGCTGTAGACCTTTTCCATCGGAGCGTAAGGGTGCGCTTGGTTGTGATGGGATGGGAAAGGTTGATGAGGAAGATCTGCTTCGGGGCATGTGAAGCACCGTGCGCGTGGTCGTCGAAGTTCTGGCCGCTCGTCGTCAGAAGGGCGTTGCGTTCTAACACTTCTGCTGGATTGTTTGAAGTATCGTGCTGTTTGCAGGTGTCCGAGACGTTGGTGCCAGATGTCGTCGGGAGCGCGGTGACCGCGAGCGGTGGTAGATGTCGGCGTTGGAGAAGAACGCGACGACGAGGCGGGACTTCGACAAGCTTCTCGTGTGGCGGGCATAAGTTGGTCTGCTTCGGTTGGCGGTCCTCGTGCGCTGGTGGTGGTACTCGGCTGGGTCCTGCTGCCGATACTGCAGGTGATGGTTTTGTTGGGACACTTGCGGGTACTTGTCTTTCTTGTCTGATAACTGCTAATGCTCGTGTTCTTCTCTGCTGCAGGTATGGTGTTGGAGTGCCAGAAGCCGTCACTGTCGAAGTCGGGATCAAGATCGGCGGGTGAGTCCAGGCGGCGAACGATACGATACCGTCGCTGTCGGCAGTCCGCGGTCGGGGACGAAGTCCAACACGAAGACACCGGACTTCAGGAGGGCACGACCGATGAAGAGGCCGCCCTTCCCGTGGTAAAGTCGGAAACTCGTTGGAGAAGGAGTCGCACTCCAGGTGAATCCCCTTGGCCATTAGTTGGCTTACGCTTAGTAGGTTGTATCCCAGATTGTCGACAATGAGCCTTTGTTGAGCTGAAGTAACGTTTGTCTCCATGATTGTAACTGAACCACGCCTTGTCTGTTTGTCTTCAGGTTTTCGTTGTTGGCGACGGTGATGACGACGTCGCGGTTGAGGCGTTTCTCCTGTTGCACGAAGCGTCCCGAGGAGCACATGTTGACCGCAGCAGCTGTCCAAGAACCAGGTGTTTCGCCCGGTGGGTTCGGCGTTGGCGACTGCAGCGTATGTCGGGTTGACCTGAAGTCCTTGCGAGCGCGGCGGCGGGAATTCCTTCTTCGTCTGGTGCGTAAGTGGGTGGTGAGCGGGTGCGCAGTTGTCGATGTGTACCATGCAGTTGATGATGTTGGTGTTTGTTGTGCAGATGTTGAAGAGCGCCTTGGGGACTTGCTTGAGTGGAAGCGACTTGTGGGTCTGCTGACGGTAAACGCGAGGGCGGTTGCAGTTGACCTTGGAGTGCCCGGAAGTCTGGCAGTTGTGGCAGAACGGCGGCACGAGGTGAGTCCTCGTTGTCGCGTTGATCTTGCTTGCTGCGTCGGTTGTAGTTGTTGTCATTTCTTCTTTGAGTGTAGAAGACTAACTGCTGTTGCTTCCTTGGTTGTCTTTCCTCGAACAGATCCATCTCCTGTTGTTCAGCGTGAAGCTCGGCGCAGAGGTGCATCTCCGAAATTCTTCCGTGGGCTCGAAGAAGTGATCGTGTGGTTCTCCATTCTGGCCCGAGCCCGGCGAGGACAAGTGTCACGAAGCTTTCTTCAGTGATCGTTCCTCCGCACCGAAGCAGGCGGTCGCGGAGGGTCTGGCAGCGACTCATATACTGCATCGCCTTTTCCCCGGTCTTCATCTGTATTGTTGTCAGCTGTTGCATGAGTCTGCTTTGTGTCACGCTGTCGTTTGCTTGGTAAAGGCACTTGAGTGTGCCATGCGAGCTCCGCGGAGTTTCCATAACTCCGATACGTTCTGATGCTCTGCTGCTCTTGTGGTGACAGGTTTCTCAGGAGTACCGTATGTACGCCAGCAGCGACTGATACGTGAAGATCTCTTGTTCCTTCCCAGTGCCGTTGCTTGGGAATGGCAGGGACCCGTTGAAGTATCCCAGAAGATGCGCGGCCTCCATCAGCAGCTCGAACTCGAAGCTCCAGGTAAAGAAGTCGTGTCCGTTGAACGGTGAGGATGTCTGAAGTTTGATCACGTGTGAGAACTGCGCCTGAAGACTTAAGATTTCATTCGGTGTTTGTTGTGATGCAGCTGCTGTTGGTTGGGCACGGGGCGGCATGAACTCGAACGTCCCCGGCGAAGAATGATAAGGCGCAAAGGTAGGCGCTTGATTGTGTCGCCCGAAGGATGAGTTGTCGAGGCTCATCGGCGCTAATCCCATATTCCTCCATTGCTCTGTGTTGATGCGCAGGTGTCCTTGTCTGCTGCTGCTGGTCGAAGTGTGACATGAAGCTGAAGAATCTCTCCATGAGATTCGGGTCCACACTTGAAGAGGGAGACGGAGTCACCATCTCTGGTACTCTTCCCGTTGTTTCTTGAGCAGTCCCGGTCTCTGTCTGCAGTCCTGAGGTGTGCAGACCAGAGTTGCCGTGTTGAGTTTCTTGGCGCTGGGTGAGCCCGTAGAGACTTTCTTGCCCTTGTTGTCCATGTCTTGTAATCAATGAAGTCGTTGAATTGAGTTGAGTTGCAGGTTGTTGATGGAGCGTAGTTGCTGGGAGTTTGGTCTCTGACCAGCTCTCATACCATGTTGGGCTGAGAAAAGCCCTTAGGATCTTTTGCAGAGACTAAGTCCCAGCTTGTAGAGACTTGAGACTTGGAGTAGTGCAGCGGAAGTTGAGCAGTTGAACCCTTGTACTAGTATGTGAGAACAAGTGATTGATTAAAGAAACAAGCATACAGCAATATATAGAAGATAAGAAAGCAGTTGTAGATACAGTTACAGGAACGGTTTATCGAGTCGCAGCGACTCGATTGCCGCTTCGGTTACCATCCGTGATGTTGTAACGGTCAGTCGCAACCTCCAGTTGCGACCTTTCGAGTCCTTCGTTCTTTGTCCGCCCCCTCGTGTAACCTCCGTTGACTCGCGTACCCCTTGCAATCTTCCTCGAGTGTAGTGTTACACTTCAGAAACGCTTAAGTCTTTTGATGTACTTTCAACCACTCCCCTTCGTTTCTGGAGTGCTGACTTGTTCAGGTCCGGTGACGTTTGTTTGTTCCGGTCAGCACCATGCAGTAGTCGAATTTTGCCTTCGCCAATTTCTTCGTCAAATAGTCTGCGGCCATTTCTGTCGTCGGGCAGTAACCTGAGTTGAAGTCCCCTTCGCGATTTCATCCTTGACGAAGAAGTACCGCAGGGCGATGTGCTTGGTTCGGTTGGCGAAGCCGTCCTTGTTCGCGATTTTGATCGCGATTGGTTGTCGCAAGAGAGTGAGAAGGCGGGGCAGGGTCGCGATCTTCGCTTCCTCGAGTAACTCTCGCAGGTAGAGTCCTCCTTGGTCGCCGGTACAAAGGGCGATGTAACTCTGCTTCAGCGAGGAATAGTGCGATTAACTCCTGCTTGCTCGACTGCCAGGAGATAGTTCCGATGGGTCTCTAGTCGGTAGATGTAGCCCGTCCTAGACGTCGATTTTCCCTTCTCCCGCGTGGTCGGCGTCGACGTATCCGAGTAGTGTACGGACGATGTTGTAGCTTTGCTGTAGGTAAGTCCGATCGTCGGCGTGGAGATGAAGTAGAGTAGTGCCCGGTTGAGCTCCTCGAGATCCTCCTGTTCCGGTTGCTTCAGATGCGTCGCCAGTTGACTTGCACTATAGGACAGGTCGGTCGCAGGTTACTGCTGCAAATAGTAGGCAGCCGAGCTTCTGTTGATACTCCTGGATTTGCTTCGCGGGGAGTTTTGCGGAGGCGCTGTTGTTGTTTCCGTAGCGGTTAGGGAGTGACGGCGGTAGCGGCGTTAGTCCGAATTTCTTCGCGACAGTGCCTGCGTACTTTCCAGCGTGTAGGTAGAACGCCGAGTTGTCTTCGACGATATTTAGCCCCAAGTACTGGGTCACTGAGTCGGACACTGTGAGCGTCAGTCCCTTTCAGCTCCCCTTCGAACCGGTGACGATGTCGGTGTAGAACCGATGTAGAGCAGGTCGTCGACGTAGACGATGAGCAGAATGTAACTCTCTTCCCTTCTGCAGTCGTACATCCTTGGTCATGTGGTAGCTGTAGGAAGCCGATTTTACGAGACGGCCGTGAAGATGCTGCTGCCAGAGCCGCGGGGCTTGCTTGATCCCGTATAGGGATTTTGTCAGTCGGCATATTTCGTGGGGTCGTCGATGAATCCGTGGGTTGTTCGACGAAGATCTCAGCGTCCACAGGTGCGTATAGGAACGCATTCGCGACATCGATTTGGCGTAGTGGTAGTGTTTCGTGGCCGCGACGGCGAGTAGGATGCGTAATGAGGTGTGACGGGAGACTGGAGCGAAGGTTTCTGTGTAGTCGGTTCCGTATCGTTGATCGAAGCCTCGTACGACCCATCGAGCTTTGAATCGTTCGATGGAGCCGTCTGAGTTGGTCTGATTGCGGTACACCCATTTCCCCGAGAGAACGTTTTTCCCGTTGATGCTCGTTGCAGGTACCAGTTTCCATGTTTCTCGGTCTTGCAGAGCTTTTAACTCTTTTCCATCGCTTCTTTCCATTTTGCCTTATGTTCCCCCCCAGAGCCTGCGACAGGTGAAGGCTCGCGCGAGAAGGCGGCGGCGGATGCTGGACGGAGACCCAGAGGCCTAGAATCTGCAGTCCCGTGGGTGTGTGTCGAGGGGAATTTTCATTCCCGGAATAAGCTGCTTCGTCACCGTCTTCGGGTCAGGTAAGAATTGGGGCCGATGCGTTCGAAATATTCGTGTCGACGGGTGGGTGTAGCGTAACCTTGGTCAGCGAAGTGGTAAAAGGTGTCGAGGTTGTTGCTATCGAGGGGATTATCTTCATCGAGTGGAACAGGTACGGAACAGAATGGGAGTGGTCCGGCAGCTTCCGAGGCTCCAGGTACGTCTTCTTCTGCTGCGTCAGCTTCGGCAGCACGGTCGGCGAAGGAGCGAAGCCCGCGAAGCCGTCGGTGGGGTCGTTGTGTTGGCAATGTTGTCCAGGTAATGCTGCAGCGTCAGTCGCTCGTAGAAGATAACATCACGTGATGCCACGTATTTTTGTCTTGTATGTCGAGATTTTCCACGCGTGAAAATGTTTGCGATGCCGAGGTGTAGTCCCCACCGAGCTCGTTGAGTGTGAAGCGTCCTGCTCGGCTGTGTGGGGTCTGTACTGTACCATGCAGCCGAAAACTCGAAGTAATTTTGTGCTGCCCCTTTTTCGTCCACAGCAGGTGCGGTGATGCGTTGTTGGGAAGCGATGACGAGGACAACAGGTTGTGCAGGTGGACTGCATGTGTCATCGCGTCTGGCCACAGTGGTTGGGCAGCCTCATCCCCAGAAGCAGTTTTCGCATCGTCGTCTGCAAGGTCCGGTTCATGCGTTCTGCTACCCCCTGCTGCTGGTGAGCATAGGGCAGGGACACCAGGCGTCTGATTCCCTTTCCGCCAGATAGGTCCTGAAGCGTTGTGACTGGTATTCCAGTGCACCGTCTGACTGGAAGCTCTTGAGTTTGGTTCCTGATTCTCGTTCGGCGATGGGAAGCCATGTGTGAAGGCTCGAAGGCTTGATCGCGCGTTTTGAGATTGAAGTGCCAGACGTATCTGGTTGCGGCGTCGATGAACGTGATGACGTAGTTGAAGTCGGCTTCGTGTCGTCTCGAGGCATGTTTAAAATATCGCTGTAGACTTTTTCCATCGGAGCGTAAGTGGGTGCGCTTGGGTTGTGATGGGATGGAAAGGTTGATGAGGAAGATCTGCTTCGGGGCATGTGAAGCACCGTGCGCGTGGTCGTCGAAGTTCTTGGCCGCTCGTCGTCAGAAGGGCGTTGCGTTCTAACACTCTGCTTGGATTGTTTGAAGTATCGTGCTGTTTGCAGGGTGTCCGAGCGTTGGTGCCAGATGTCGTCGGGAGCGCGGTGACCGGGCGAGCGGTGGTAGATGTCGGCGTTGGAGAAGAACGCGACGACGAGGCGGGACTTCGACAAGCTTCTCGTGTGGGGGCATAAGTTGGTCTGCTTCGGTTGGCGGTCCTCGTGTCGCTGGTGGTGGTACTCGGCTGGGTCCTGCTGCCGATACTGCAGGTGATGGTTTTGTTGGGACACTTGCGGGTACTTGTCTTTCTTGTCTGATAACTGCTAATGCTCGTGTTCTCTCTGCTGCAGGTATGGTGTTGGAGTGCCAGAAGCCGTCACTGTCGAAGTCGGGATCAAGATCGGCGGTGAGTCCAGGCGGCGAACGATACGATACCGTCGCTGTCGGCAGTTCCGCGGTCGGGGACGAAGTCCAACACGAAGACACCGGACTTCAGGAGGGCACGACCGATGAAGAGGCCGCCCTTCCCGTGGTAAAGCGGAACTCGTTGGAGAAGGAGTCGCACTCCAGGTGAATCCCTTGGCCATTAGTTGGCTTACGCTTAGTAGGTTGTATCCCAGATTGTCGACGATGAGACCTTTGTTGAGCTGAAGTAACGTTTGTCTCCATTGATTGTAACTGAACCACGCCTTGTCTGTTTGTTTCAGGTTTTCGTTGTTGGCGACGGTGATGACGACGTCGCGGTTGAGGCGTCGCTCTGTTGCACGAAGCGTCCGAGGAGCACATGTGTTGACCGCAGCAGCTGTCCAAGAACCAGGTGTTTCGCCCGGTGGGTTCGGCGTTGGCGACTGCAGCGTATGTCGGGTTGACCTGAAGTCCTTGCGAGCGCGGCGGCGGGAATTCCTCTTCGTCTGGTGCGTAAGTGGGTGGTGAAGCGGGTGCGCAGTTGTCGATGTGTACCATGCAGTTGATGATGTTGGTGTTTGTTGTGCAGATGTTGAAGAGCGCCTTGGAGGACTTGCTTGAGTGGAAGCGACTTGTGGGTCTGCTGCACGGTAAACGCGAGGGCGGTTGCAGTTGACCTTGGAGTGCCCGGAAGTCTGACAGTTGTGGCAGAACGGCGGCACGATGGTGAGTCCTCGGTTGTCGCGTTGATCTTGCTTGCTGCGTCGGTTGTAGTTGTTGTCATTTCTTCTTTGAGTGTAGAAGACTAACTGCTGTTGCTTCCTTGGTTGTCTTTCCTCGAACAGATCCATCTCCTGTTGTTCAGCGTGAAGCTCGGCGCAGAGGTGCATCTCCGAAATTCTTCCGTGGGCTCGAAGAAGTGATCGTGTGGTTCTCCATTCTGGCCCGAGCCCGGCGAGGACAAGTGTCACGAAGCTTTCTTCAGTGATCGTTCCTCCGCACCGAAGCAGGCGGTCGCGGAGGGTCTGGCAGCGACTCATATACTGCATCGCCTTTTCCCCGGTCTTCATCTGTATTGTTGTCAGCTGTTGCATGAGTCTGCTTTGTGTCACGCTGTCGTTTGCTTGGTAAAGGCACTTGAGTGGTGCCATGCGAGCTCCGCGGAGTTTCCATAACTCCGATACGTTCTGATGCTCTGCTGCTCTTGTGGTGACAGGTTTCTCAGGAGTACCGTGTACGCCAGCAGCGACTGATACGTGAAGATCTCTTGTTCCTTCCAGTGCCGTTGCTTGGGAATGGCAGGGACCCGTTGAAGTATCCCAGAAGATGCGCGGCCTCCATCAGCAGCTCGAACTCGAAGCTCCAGGTAAAGAAGTCGTGTCCGTTGAACGGTGAGGATGTCTAAGTTTGATCACGTGTGAGAACTGCGCCTGTAAGACTTAAGATTTCATTCGGTGTTTGTTGTGATGCAGCTGCTGTTGGCTGGGCACGGGGCGGCATGAATTCGAACGTCCCCGGTGAAGAATGATAAGGCGCAAAGGTAGGCGCTTGATTGTGTCGCCCGAAGGATGAGTTGTCGAGGCTCATCGGCGCTAATCCCATATTCCCTCCATTGCTCTGTGTTGAGTGCGCAGGTGTCCTTGTCTGCTGCTGCTGGTCGAAGTGTGACATGAAGCTGAAGAATCTCTCCATGAGATTCGGGTCCACACTTGAAGAGGGAGACGGAGTCACCATCTCTGGTACTCTTCCCGTTGTTTCTTGAGCAGTCCCGGTCTCTGTCTGCAGTCCTGAGGTGTGCAGACCAGAGTTGCCGTGTTGAGTTTCTTGGGCGCTGGGTGAGCCCGTAGAGACTTTCTTGCCCTTGTTGTCCATGTCTTGTAATCAATGAAGTCGTTGAATTGAGTTGAGTTGCAGGTTGTTGATGGACGTAGTTGCTGGGAGTTTGGTCTCTGACCAGCTCTCATACCATGTTGGGCTGAGAAAAGCCCTTAGGATCTTTTGCAGAGACTAAGTCCCAGCTTGTAGAGACTTGAGACTTGGAGTAGTGCAGCGGAAGTTGAGACAGTTGAACCCTTGTACTAGTATGTGAGAACAAGTGATTGATTAAAGAAACAAGCATACAGCAATATATAGAAGAAAGAAAGCAGTTGTAGAGTACAGTTACAGGAACGGTTTATCGAGTCGCACAGCGACTCGATTGCCGCTTCGGTTACCATCCGTGATGCTTGTAACGGTCAGTCGCAACCTCCAGTTGCGACCCTTTGAGTCCTTCGTGTTCTTTGTCCGCCCCCTCGTGTAACCTCCGTTGACTCGCGTACCCCTTGCAATCTTCCTCGAGTGTAGTGTTACACTTCAGAAACGCTTAAGTCTTTTGAGTATTTCAACACTCCCCTTCGTTTCTGGAGTGCTGACTTGTTCAGGTCCGTGACGTTTGTTTGTCCGGTCAGCAGCATGCAGTAGTCGAATTTTGCCTTCGCCAATTTCTTCGTCAAATAGTCTGCGGCCATTTCTGTCGTCGGGCAGTAACTGAGTTGAAGTCTCCCCTTCGCGATTTCATCCTTGACGAAGAAGTACCGCAGGGCGATGTGCTTGGTTCGGTTGGCGAAGCCGTCCTTGTTTGCGATTTTGATCGCAGATTGGTTGTCGCAGAGAGTGAGAAGGCGGGCAGGGTCGCGATCTTCGCTTCCTCGAGTAACTCTCGCAGGTAGAGTCCTTCCTTGGTCGCAGTACAAAGGGCGATACTCTGCTTCAGCGAGGATAGTGCGATTAACTCCTGCTTGCTCGACTGCCAGGAGATAGTTCCGATGGGTTCTAGTCGGTAGATGTAGCCCGTCCTAGATCGTCGATTTGTTAGGATTAAGGACAGAGTCTAGGTGAACTTAGGAGCTAGAATTACTCAAAATATAAATCCGAAATTCTGGACAGAAAAGTCGTCTTCACAAGAAACGACGTCGACAAAACACTAGCCGTTGGAATGTCGCGAAACTTGGATATGTTGTAGCTCTTGATCTCAGCTACCGTTCCCAATTTGAATCACGTTGATTGATGAAGTATTCGCGACGCTATGGCTTTCGACGCACTAGGGGGTAAGCTGTAGGAGGAGAACTTAACTCAATCTCAAGAGTTCAATCAAAGTTCAAGAATCTCACAAGGAATTAGAGAGCAAGAGAAAGGTTGGGATAGAAGAGAGGGACGAGAGGGAAGGTCCCAAGAGAGTCCCCAACCAAGGAAACCCCATAAGCACAAAGATTCCCTCCCTATAGGAACCCCAACTTTGACCTTTGTCCCTTCCCAACCAATCCATCCAAGTTGGCCACCCTTGCCAACCTAGCTTGGTTGTTCCCAACCAATTTGCAGCTGTTACAGTAGAGTGACAAATTTCCCCAACCCCAAAGGTCCCAACTCCATATAGAGTCACCCCACAACTTCACTTTGTAACCGCCGCAATTGTAACGCAAGCTCATGAACTTTGAATCTTCATAGCTTTCGCGTTCTTGCTCCGATTGAAGCGATTCTTGTTGCGTCGGAAAGATCTTCTCAAGATCTATCATCAAAATACCTGCTCAAACAAAAATAACACAGAACACATTCCCAAACTCCAGAACACACCACACACAAATTCTTGTCACATTCAAACCACACATGCAAGTTGAAAAACATGGGATGGGAGGCAGACAGAATGTGATAGCATATGATGACATCACACAACAATCTCCCCCTCTGGCTGCCAACCATCATCGACCATACCACATCTCAAGCATGCATACTCAATGCACACTCATCCCAGCAAGCTTCATGCCCTTCCAATGATCCGCCTCCGCCAGACGCTTAGTGAAAATATCTGCTGCCTGCTGATGGGTCTTCACTATCTCCAGCCGCACCTCCTTATCAAGGATTCTCCTCACCCAATGCCACTTAGGCCTTATGTGTTTTGTCAGCCCATGCAGACAAGCATTCTTGGCGAGCTTCACAGCGGACTCATTGTCACAAAACACAACTGTCGGCTTCTCCTGACCAACTCCCAACTCCTCCAACAAACGCCTTAGCCACACTACTTCCTTGGCCCCATGGTGTAAGGCCATGTACTCAGGGATTGGTGCCCAGTAGCAGTGAGCGATCTCATCTTCCTCAATCTGCTCAACCACACTCCCAGCCTGCACCACATTCGGCTTGCCTCTTCCCCCATAGGTCAGCCTCACAGGAGGGCGCACATCCCTCCTAGGACGCTCAGGCGGGTGTGGAACTCGAGGTGGAGACTCATGCTGCTGCTGCTGCTGCTGCTCTACTTCAGCTGCTCCCCCTTCCTCAGTCACCCCAGACATCTCCTCCTCTGACACTGCAACCTCCACCTGTCTTGAAGGCTGCTGCACCTCATCTGCCTCCACAATGAGCGGTGTAGATGGAAGCTTCTGTTGCTGCTGCTTCCATTCCTTGTAGTACAGGGACTCAAGAAACTTCACATCCCTTGACACTGTCAACTTCTGGGTGGTCAAGTCCCATAGCAGCCACCCCTTGTGATCCTTTGCAATCCCCAAGTGCACACCCCATCTTCCAGAAGCCTCCAACTTCCCCCTTTTCTCCTTGGGCACATGAAACACCACCATGCACCCAAATGCCCTCAGCATGTTCACCGCTGGAGCACTCCCATACCACTTGCATATGGGATCCACTCCTTATCTCCAACTGTAGCCAGCACCCTGTTCTTCACAAGGGCGACCTGCCTCAGTGCAGACACCCAAAACGGATCAGGCAGCCCTGCACGCCCAAGGAGAGTGCGTGCCCCCTCCTGCAGGGTCCTGTTGAACCTCTCAGCCACGCCATTCTGCTGCGGGTTGTAGGGCACTGTCAGTTGATGCTGGATCCCCTTCCTCTTCAACTCCCCCTCAAAATCAGCTCCAATGAACTCCCCACCATTGTCACTGCGGATCACCTTCACCTTGTGTCCGCATTCCCTCTGAGCTCTAGGCATCCACTCCTTAAGGACAGCCGCTGCCACCTCCCCCTTGCTCTTCAAAGGGTAAACCCACACTGCCCGAGTGTGGTCATCCACAATTGTCAAGAAATAGCGGCTGCCTGAGAGGGAAGGGGCTCTTGTGGGCCCCACCACATCCATGTGCACAAGTGCAAGTGGGGTCTTGGCTGGTCCTGTATGCCTGTTGAAGGGGAACTTGGAGAACTTGGTCTCCAAGCATGTAGGGCAGCTCCCAATCTCCTTCACTTCCCCCTTTCACCTCCAAGCCCTTCAGGCTCCCATTCCTTCACCAACTTCTGCAGCATAGGGAAGTTCACATGACACAGCCTCTCATGCCATGTCTCCCAATCGGCCTCTCCACTCCTTGGTGAAGCCTTAGCCCATGCCGCACTCGCATCCACACCAGCAAGCACCTCACCATGTGTCTGCTGCTTCTGCACTTTCTTGACTGCTTCCAGCACCCCATCAGTTGGTGCAGTTGCATCTCCTCCTGCTGTTGCCTTTGCCACTGCTGCCGTTGCTGCTGTTGGAGTCTTCCCATTCCAAGGGATGATGGGCAGCTGCCACAGGTCCTTGATGCAGCTGGTCTCCTCTTCCAGACTCCACAGCACCTTCTTCCCAAGCTTAGCACGGCAGCTGGTTGGTCCAAAGGTCACTTCGGCCTTACTCTTCTGCAGCCGCCGCACAGAGAGAAGGTTAGCAGACAAGCCTTTAACCAGCAGAACATTCCCAAGCCCCACAAGCTCCCCATTAGCTCCCTTAACCTTGGCATTCCCAACACCAATCACGGGGAGCAAAGCACCTGACGCTGCTGCCACATACTTAATCTTCCCAGGGGGTTTTACCTCATCAAGCAAATCTGCCCGTGGGTCATGTGACTGGTGCAACCCGAATCAATCACCCAGTGCGTGAGAGGGTGCATCACAACCTTTCCCACAAATCCCACATCACCCTCATGCCCATGCACATCCTCAACCATAAGAAACAAACCAGGATAGGCATTACCTTGTGCACCTTCACCTTGTGCACCTGAGCCTTGCACAGCGCCACCTTGTGCGCGTTCACCACTGGGTGGCTTCATGCCTGGAGGTGCCCATCCCTCCGGCCTGCTGAAGCACTTGAACCAAGGATGCCCTATCTTCTTGCAGTACCAGCAGGTGCCCTCCATTCTGGTACTCCCCCTGCCACTAGAGCTCCCATGCCCCTCATTATAGTCACCTCGGCCTCTACCTCTGCCAAAGCTCCTCCCACGGCCTCGGCCTCTCCAACCCCCTCTTCCTCTGCCGCGCCCTGCAGCTCCATACCCCTCAGCAGTCTTAGTGGCAGCACCGCCTCCCACATGGCGTCTGCGGAAGTCCTCCTGCAGAATCTGCTGCCTTAGCCACTCAGGTGTCCATTGATCTTGTTGAGAGTTGAGGGTGGGGATGAGGTTGTCCCAAGAGTTGTCCAACACCGAGATGATCTTGGTGCACTGCTGCAGCTGAGATACACTGCTGCCCGCTGCTGCCATCCTTGCATAGGTGTCCTTGATCTTGTCAAGGACCGGCTTCACATCGTCCCCTGGTCGCATGGAGATGGCAGCAAGTTCCTTCTCGAGCACGATCACCATCAGGAGAGTGTTGGGCTGAACCACATCACGTAGTAGTTTCCACGCCCTTGGACCCGAATCATCCGCTTCCACAAGATCCTTGATGTGCTCGAACATCTCCTTGTTGACCGATTGAAGAATGAGGTCGAAAAGCACCGCGCTTTTCTCAATCCACCGTTCACGTGCTTCGCCTTCTTCCGGCATCTTCTCTTCCCCAACAGCAATCTTCAGGAGCTTGTAGCGTTTGAAGGCACTCCTCATCCGTCCGCTCCATTCCTCATAGTTGGAGCCATCCAAAGCTTCAACTTTTGATGGCGGCGGCTCACTTGTCTTCTCAGCTACAGCTCCTCTTCCATTAGCATCTCCTCCTCTCTCATTCATCTTCTCCTTGAGAAATGACGAATTTCAGCTCCCCTTTGCTGTCCACACTCAGCTCCCTCGATATTTTCACAAGTGTCGGCGTCCACGAAATTTCGGCAGAGTTTCCCCTTAGCGGAAGACACATCCAACCTTTAGAACACCACTTAGGCACACCCACAGGCCATGGTGGGTCTAGAAGGGTCTTCACACTTCTGTAGACTCCTCTCAATGTCCTTAATATCGCTCTGATACCACTTGTTAGGATTAAGGACAGAGTCTAGGTGAACTTAGGAGCTAGAATTACTCAAAATATAAATCCGAAATTCTGGACAGAAAAGTCGTCTTCACAAGAAACGACGTCGACAAAACACTAGCCGTTGGAATGTCGCGAAACTTGGATATGTTGTAGCTCTTGATCTCAGCTACCGTTCCCAATTTGAATCACGTTGATTGATGAAGTATTCGCGACGCTATGGCTTTCGACGCACTAGGGGGTAAGCTGTAGGAGGAGAACTTAACTCAATCTCAAGAGTTCAATCAAAGTTCAAGAATCTCACAAGGAATTAGAAGGAGCAAGAGAAAGGTTGGGATAGGAAGAGAGGGATGAGAGGGAAGGTCCCAAGAGAGTCCCCAACCAAGGAAACCCCATAAGCACAAAGATTCCCTCCCTATAGGAACCCCAACTTTGACATTTGTCCCTTCCCAACCAATCCATCCAAGTTGGCCACCCTTGCCAACCTAGCTTGGTTGTTCCCAACCAATTTGCAGCTGTTACAGTAGAGTGACAAGTTTCCCCAACCCCAAAGGTCCCAACTCCATATAAAGTCACCCCACAACTTCACTTAGTAACCGCCGCAATTGTAACGCAAGCTCATGAACTTTGAATCTTCATAGCTTTCGCGTTCTTGCTCCGATTGAAGCGATTCTTGTTGCGTCGGAAAGATCTTCTCAAGATCTATTATCACAAATACCTGCTCAGACAGAATAACACAAAACACATTCCCAAACTCCAGAACACACCACACACAAATGCTTGCACATTCAAACCACACATGCAAGTTGAAAAAACATGGGATGGGAGGCAGACAGAATGTGATAGCATATGATGACATCACACAACAGTCAGGTGCCAGGTGTCAGGTACGGTATGGTCCCTCGGGTGAGCCGCCGGCTTGCTGCCTTCACCCGTCATCCATTGCATGCTTTCATCGAGCTTTCCGCAATCTGAGTTCCCTCGCACATGGCAGTCGTTTTGCACTCATCCCACCCTCCCCTCCCATCCCACTCATTTCCCTTCCCACCCACCCCTCCCCATCCGCTAACCCGGTCCTTCAGGTGCTGCTGGGGGGAGTTGTGGTGCCGCGCTCGCTTCAGGATGCAGGCAGTAGAGGGCCGCAGAGAGCAGAGGATAGGAGCAGCACCTGCAGCGCGCGTGGGCTTCGCCCTTCTGCCAGCTCAGCATGGCCCCGCCAGCCGTCCACTGAGGATAAGTACCCCTCACTCCTCACCGCCTGTCACAGCGCCATTTGATTGCCATCCGCACCCATTCCCGCCCTCACTGCTCCTTCCACAGGCTGCCACGTGGCCCATCCGGGGACCTTCCCCCAGGTGCCAGGTATCAGGTACGTGCAAGCCTCAGGTATGGTATGGTCCCTTGGGTGAGCCGCCGGCTTGCTTTCACTCGCTGCACGCTTTCATCATGGTTCCTTGCTATCCGGCCTACATGCCAGTCCTTTCTCACCCTCCATATCCACCCCACTCACCCCACTCATCCCCCCACCCCATCCCCCAACCCCGGATCCCTCAGGTGCTGCTGGGGGGGGGTATGTGCCATGCGCCCGCCAGGAGAGCAGCAGAGGCGGCAGCAGGCGGCAGAGGAACAGAGGGGAGGAGCGGCAGCAGCGCATCGCCCTTCAGCCTGCTCTGCACGCCCCACCAGCCGTCCACTGAGGATAAGTACCCCGCACTCCTCGCTCCTTGCCTCAGCATCATTCGTTCCACTCCACCTTCAATCCGCATTCGTCCACGCCCACACTCGCTCGCTCGCTTGTCGTTTTCCGTTGCTGGCTCGGCTCGCCACGTGGCTCATCCAGGGACCCTCCCCCAGGTGCCAGGTGTCAGGTATTTGCAGGTATGGTATGGTCCCTTGGGTGTGCCGCCGGCCGCTCTGCCAGTAGTCGCTGCATGCATGCATCCATTCCCATCCCACGTCGCACATACCCACTGCAAGCAGCCATGCTGTCACATTGCCATCCTTCTTGCATCTCTTTCAGTCCACGACACTCTTGCCCTTTCCCCACCTCCTGCTCTGTCACTCACTCATTCCTCTCTCTTCGCACCCCCCTTCCTCCTCCTCCCACCCGCCCTTCCAGCAGGTGGCAAGGAGCTGCGCCAAGGGGGACACTGATTGCAGAGGACGGAGCAGGGGCAGCAGCAGCAGCCTCTCCCTCTGCCCGCCCGGCCCGTCTTTGTGTCTGCTCCTCCTGCCGTGCCACCTCGGGCTCCGTCTACTCTGCTCGCCCGTGCTGCGGCGCCTCGCGGCCGCCGTGCTGGAGAGTGCTTTCGCCGTGTCCCTGCGTCGTTGTGTTCCTGTGGAGCTGTGCCGCTGACCCTGTACGATGGCTGACTTCGTGCACTGGACGCTGAGGGCCATGCGGTTGACTTCGCCGCGTGGCTCTTCGATCTCCGCCGCCACCTTACAGGTCAGTGCCAGAATGGCCACTCTTTGGTTGTCCATGTCGACGGCTTGCTCCCCCGCCCCCCCGCACCTGCTCCCCTCCCTGCTGACCCTTCCTCTGATGACCGTAAGACCTTCTCTACCGCTGCGCTTGCCCGTGCGGTCTGGGACTCCTGCGATGCAGTCGCTCAGGTTGCTATTAGCCACGCCCTCCCTGTCTCTGAGCGCTCGCGCTTTGCTACTATTGAGACGGCCAAAGCTTACTTAGACGCCGTTATTGCTCGCTATTCCACACCCGCGTCTGCTTCTGCTGGCCGCCTGCTCTTCCCTATGCTTTTCCCAGACCTTGCAGCCTTCCCTACCGTCGCAAACTTTGCCACTCACCTGCGTGCCCTAGAGACCTGCTATCGCACTGCCAGCACTGCTGCCCAGCTCACTGCGCCCCCCCCCCCTTTCTGCATGACGCTCTATTTTATCGTTATGCGCCTGCCAGACCGCCTCGCTAGTGCTCGCGATCACTTCCTTAGCCAGCACCCGGGTGACCTCACCCTCACCGCCTTTGTCGATACCCTCAACGAGATCGAGACTCGCCAGCGCACTATCGCTCAGTCGAGCGGTGCGCCGGCAGTCTCTATCTTTCACGGTTGTGCTCCCTCCCAGTGTACGTTCACTGACGTTTCAGCTGCGGTCGCCTCGGCGACCCCTCTCACCGAGACGGTTGCTGCGGTCCACCCGCAGCAGCGCTCGCGCCGCGGTGGCCGTGGTCGCCAAGAAGGTAGGGGTGGTGGCGCAGGTGGTGGTGGTGGCGGTAGTGATGGTGACGGTAGTCCGCCTGCGGGGACTACCACTGGTGGGCAGGAGCAGCAGCCCCAGCCGCAGCAGAAGCAGCCCCCAGTCGCAGCCGCCGCCCCAGCAGCAGCCGCCGTCCCAGCAGCAGTCGCCGCAGCAGTGGGCCCGGCTCCCGCCTGGCTGGCCCGGCACCTCCGGCGGTAGTGGTCGTGGTGGCGGCCCGCGCAGCTTGGCGTCTCCCGGCGGCTCCGGTGCTGTCACCTGCCAGTACCAGCTTCAAACCGGGCCTCTTCGCGGCACTCTGTGCCGCCGCCCGCACCCGACCGCCCGCTGTTTCCGCCGCCTCTACGATCTCTTTCGTCGTCGCCTTGGCCCGGCCCTGGACCTCCCCGACTGGCACAGCCTGCTCCGCCAGGGCGTGCCGATCTTTGACTTAGACATGGAACAGATAGGTGCTGCTTTGCATGCTTTGTATTCTGACGCTTCTAGTGTTGCTGGATCTTATTACTATATGTACTCTAGTTTAGGTGTTGCACCATTGTGTAGCTTAGCCTCCCCTGCTGCGTCAGGCGTAGGACTGCCTAAGTTGCCTAGTCTAGTCGATGCACCGGCTCCGTCCCCGACCTCCGCCACTACGTCGCTGTCCTTCACTCTCGACTGCGGTGCTTCTGCCTGCTTCTTCCGCGACCGTTCCACGCTCACACCGCTTGCTGCGCCTGTTGTTGTCTCTCTCGCTGACCCCTCTGCGGGTCCTGTCGTCAAACGCAGTTCTACGTCCCTCCCCTGTCCAGCAGTTCCCTTGGGCTCCCTTTCCGGCCTCTACGTTCCCTCGTTCTCGAGGCTGTCTCAGGTTCCCCCCTTGCGACGTTCCCCCGGGACCCGGTGTCCGGTCTGTTTACCCTAGACACTGCTTCCCCCCTGGTTGGTGCGTCCTCCCAGGTCGCTGCAGCTTGCTCGTGTCGGTCCCTCACTCACCCGTCCCTTCTCAGGCACCACCGCTTAGGTCACCCTGCTCTCCCGCGTCTACGTCACATGTCCCAGCACGGTCTTGTCTTAGGTCTCCCCGCGTCGCTCCCTGCCCTTCCTCCCTCGACTGCGCCACCGTGCACGCCTTGCGTCGAGGGTCGGCTCCGCTGTGCTCCTCACTCGTTCTCGCTGCGCCCTGCTACTGCCCCCCTTCAGACCCTGCACCTGGACGTTTGGGGCCCTGCCCCCGTCCCCGGGCCGCGCGGTGAGCGCTACTTCCTTGAGCTCGTCGACGACTACACGCGCTACACCACGGTGTTTCCCCTGGAGCGGAGGGCCGACGTGCCCGACGTTCTTCTCCCGTGGGTTGTGGCTGTGCGTCTCCACCGCAGTCTCCCCGTGTTGTGTCTCCACTCTGACCGTGGCGGCGAGTTCGCCTCTGGTCGGCTTGGACAGTTCTGTCGTGCGGAGGGCATCACCCAGTCGTACACCTTGCCGGACTCGCCACAGCAGAATGGGGTTGCTGAGCGCCACATCGGCTTGGTCATGGAGGTCGCCCGTACCTCCATGATTCATGCTGATGCTCCCCATTTTCTGTGGCCGTTCATCGTTCGCTACGCTGCTCACCAGCTTAACCTGTGGCCACGCTCCCAGCGGCCGCAGGTTTCGCCGACCCTCCTTTGGACCGGGTCCCCCGGTGACGCGTCTGCGTTCCACGTCTGGGGCTGCCTTGCTCACGTTCGTGCCTCTGGCACGGACAAGCTCACTGCCCGCATTGTCCCCTGTGTCTTCCTCGGTTTCCCCCTGGACTTGTTTGACTGGCTTTTCTACCACCCGCCGTCTCATCGCTTCCTCCACTCTCGTGACGTCACATTTGACGAGTCTGTCTCCTTCTACCGCCGCTTCCCTCACCGAGGTCTCCCGGTTGCCCCCCCTCTGTTCCTTGCTCCCTCTCCCCCGGTAGCCCCTGCCCCTCTCCCGCCTCGTCCTGCCCCGTCTGGTGTCTCTCACGTCACTCCCCTCCCGTCGGTTGTCCCCGTTGAGGAGTTTGCTGACTCTGGTGGTACCCCCGGTCTGTCCTTGCTGCGTCCCCCTTCCCCGGTGCCTCCGCCCCCACTGTCGCAGTCGCCGACCCCGCTGCAGCCGCCGCCGCCGTCGCCGCCGCAGCCGTCGCCGCCGTAGTCGTCACCGCCACTGCCGCCGCCGCTCTTGGCCCCTAGGGGTGCTAGTGTGGAGGAGGGTGTTCGTCCTGCGGCTTCTAGGGGTGCCGCTGGTGTTGGAGGGGGTTCTCGCTTTGGGGGTGTTGGTTCTAGGGGTGCTGCTGTTCAGTGTTCTGCCGACGGTCGTCCTGCCTCTGCCGATCCGAGGGTTCCGTCCCAGCCGTCGCCGCCGATCTCCGCTCTCCGCCTGCTCGGCCTTCCCTCCTTGGACCGCGCACCGGTGTCTCCCCCACCGACTGCTGACCTTCTTGTCTACGGTCCTATGTTCCCGCCGCCGGACTCGTCTCCGGTCCGTCTTCCTCCTCGTTCCCCTCACTTGTCCCCTCCGCTATCCCCTGACCCTACACCTCCGTCTCACGTTTGGTCTCGCAGTCCCTCCCGTGCTCGTCCCGTCTCTCCTGTCCTTCCCACCCACCATATGCTGCTCTGTTCCCGCTCGTCTCGTCCTCCCCTCCTCCCGTCCCCTCCTCCCTCGTCCCTTGCTGTTGCACCTCCTCCGTTCTCTGACTACCTCCGTGCCGCTCGTCCCCTTGTCCTTTGGGTCCTTGCCTCTCTTGTTACCGACCCTGCTGTTCCTGTCTCGCGCCTGGACGCGCTTGTCGCTGCTGTCGCTGACTTCGCCTCTACCCGCCGCCTTGACTACGCTACCGCTCTGGTCTCTGACCCTGCCCGTCCTCCGTCCATCGGAGGTGCTCCTGCCCTTGGCAGTGACGTCCTAGAGGACAGGCAGTACGAGCTTGCTTTCCTTTCCGAGGCTGCTCCCCATCTCTGCTCCATGCTGTTAGTCCCTGAGGGTGACCCAGACGCCTTCGACATCCCGACACCTCGCACCTACGCTGAGGCCACCTCGGGACCTTGGGCCTCTCAGTGGATAGCTGCCATGGAGCAGGAGATGGCATCTTGGAGATCCACTGGTACCTTCGTCGACGCAGTTCACCCGTCTGGGGTGAACGTAGGCGATGGTCGGTGGCTCTTCAAGGTGAAGCGCCCCGCTGGAGAGCCGCTTGTGTTCAAGGCGCACTACGTGGCCAGAGGTTTCAGTCAGCGCAAGGGGGTTGACTTCTTTCATACCTTCGCTCCGACCCCGAAGATGACCACTCTTCGGGAGCTGCTACACGTAGCAGCACAGCGCGACTAGGAGCTTCACTCCCTTGACTTCTCTACTGCCTTTCTTCAGGGTAGCCTACACGAGCAGGTCTACCTGCGCCGACCACAGGGCTTCACTGGTACCTTCCCCCCTGGGACCCAGTGGCTTCTCAGGCGCCCGGTCTACGGCATGCGTCAGGCTCCCCGCGAGTGGCACGACACGCTGCGTGCCACGTTAGCAGACCTGCAGTTCTTTCCGTCCTCTGCTGACCCTTCACTGTTTGTGCGTTCCGGCCAGACTCCGTTCTACATCCTTGTCTACGTAGATGACCTGGTCTTTGCTACTCCTGACAGGGATGCACTGGCCTCTGTGAAGGCTGAGCTGCTGAAGAGGCACACCTACACTGACCTTGGAGAGCTGCGTCGCTATCTTGGCCTGCAAATCTCTAGGGACAGAGCAGCACGCACCATTACTCTGACACAGTCACACTTGGTGCGTCAGGTCCTTTAGAGGTTCGGTCTTCAGTTCTCCTCCGCACAGCCCACACCTCTACCTGTAGACCATGGGCTCTCTGCTCCCGTTCCTGAGGAGCTAGTAGAGCCCAGTGGCCCCTACGCAGAGCTGGTGGGTTGCCTCATGTACCTGATGACTTGCACTCGCCCAGATCTCGCATACCCTCTCAGCATCGTGGCTCGCTTTGTGGCTACAGGCAGACACCGAACTCAACACTGGTCTGCCGCTAAGAGGGTTTTGCGTTATCTTGCTAGTACATCGGGCATGGGGTTAGTGCTAGGAGGACGCAGGCTAGTGGTCCTTACTGGGCACACAGACGCTTCTTGGGCAGACGACTCTGAGACGCTCAGGTCGTCGCAGGGCTACTGTTTCAGCCTTGGTTCGGGTGCTATCTCTTGGAGATCCACCCGCTCGTCATCTGTGGCTAAGTCTAGCTGTGAGGATGAGATCTACGCTGGTGCCATGGCGGCACAGGAGCTCCGCTGGCTGACCTTCTTGCTCACAGACTTAGGTGAGCGGCCTAGCTCTGCCCCGGTCCTGTTCGCTGACAACAGGGCCATGATACTCTTGTGTCAGGAGCCTCGGCTTGAGGGCAGAGCGAAGCATATCCAGCTGTGGTACTTCCTCCTGCGCGAGCTACAGCAGCGCCGCCAGGCCCGCGTAGTTCACTTGGCCTCAGGTGCCAACACAGCTGATATCTTTACTAAGGCGCTTGCGCCTAAAGATCATCAGCGGCACTGTGTACAGCTTGGTCTTGTTCCTGTAGCTGCTCCCCTGTTAGGATCCTTATTGTGTACTCTCTATTATATATGCCTGTCAGACTGGCCTTGTGGCCTTACCTCTAGTGGCTGGACTAGTAGTGCCGCCCTGGCTTGCTTTAGTTTTGGTTGTATTCTTGCTGACTGGTCTCCAGACCCCTGCCTCAGTGGTTGGACTAGTAGTGCTGCCCTGAGCTGTTTGCTTCTTGTTTAGCTTCACCCCTTGTCTAGCATAGGGGGTGTGTCAACTTATACATATTAGTTATGTAGAAGTTATAGGCTAGACTGAGGTATGCTTCTAGTGAGTACAACCAACTAGTATTTTTTCTAGGTTTCCACTTCTAGTCTATCATTCATTCTCACTTTAACAATGATTTGCGGGTCCCTCCCAAAATTACAGCGATATGCGCATATTCCCCTATAAATCTGGCCTGACTGCCAGGTTCCCGCCTGCAGGCATCGTTTGGTGACTCACATGTTGCCGCGCTGCCTCATGGCATTGGTCCTTAAAGTTTGGTTTGAGGGTCGGCCAGCACACAGTTTGGCTGCATGCGTGGATTGGTTGCACATGTAAATGTTGCCTGAATAGCTAATCACTGACGGAAACGTATACGCCAGCAATGATGACCCAGCTTCAACACCACACACCGGTTCGACGCCGACACGCATGCGCCACGCTAGTTTCGGTCCGGATTCAAGAATCCAGGAAGCCAGCTGTGCGTGGTTGGCAAACTGTTCGCGCCTCGCCATCGTTCCCTTTCCCCCCTGCGTCTTCTTCATGTGTTCCTTCCCACGGTTGAAACAGCCACTGCTTCAGCCTCTCCCAGCTTGACCTTCCCCCTGCAGTGTTGTTGTTTTGCAACCCCTCCGTCACGTGTCTTTGCTCGTCGACCACCCTAGTGAGCCCCGTCCTCATGCCTGAGTCAGGCGACGTGGGATTGGACGACGATGCCGACGACAGCGGCAGTCACCGTGCCGAAGCCCCCACTGGGCTTGACATTCTCCTTTCAACGCTAGGTAGTTTCCCAAAGGCTCCTCGTAACCCTCCGATGGAACAAAACCCCCTATGCGCCTCGCAGTCGGTCGCCTCAACTTCTCAAGCTGATGCCGAGCCGACTTCTGCGCCTAGTCTCGGCCCATCGCTGGCTGATGCTTTTACCTGTGGTCCAGGTTCCTCCACCCCCGTGAAACCTGGCAGTTGACACCGGCAAACCACACCTGCTATCCCCCACTCGGCTCTCCCCTTCCTCTCCTCTCCTATCGGCTCTCCCCGTCCTCTCCTCTCTGCTCTCCCCTTCCTCTCGTCTCGTCTCGGCTCTCCCTTTCCTCTCTTCTCAGATCTCCCCTTCCTCTCCTCTGCGGCTCTCCCTTTCCTCTCCTCTCCTCTCTGATCTCCCCTTCCTCTCCTCTCGGCTCTCCCCTTTGTCTCTCCTCCCTTATACCCCTTATCTCACCTCCAAGTCGCGTCTGGCCTTTTCACCTCCCAGCTGCTACACCGCGGTGCGTGGTTTTTCGTTTTGTTCTTTAGACGTCGTTTCACGGTAATGTGGCGTAACGGCGCGCAGCTTGCTCTGGCGTTGGGGCTCGCCGCGTGCGTTGCTTGTTGGCGCGCTCACACATGTGTGGTTCGCAGGTGCAGCGCATGGGTATCCCACGTTCTCGTGTCGTGCCAGTATCCGCTCTCCCTCGGTGAGCGTCTCGCCTTTCTCATGGTTTTATTTTCTATCCTCCTTTTGTGCGCTACCCTAGCCGTCTCTTTTTCCCGGCATGTTAGTGCACCCTGGGACTATATCCTCACCTGTCTCCTGCCAGTTTTTGTTGCTTGCGGGCCATGAGCTGTACGGGCTCTAATGTGCGCTGTCCGCGTGGACTCACGTCGCGCTGCCCTCCCGCAGGCGTTTTCCGCAGCTGTCGAATTTACTGCACGCTCTGAAAATGTTGTCTCTCTTTGTATGCTGCTATTCCTGGTTCTACTGCTGTCTAATGTCGCTTAGTTGTGGGTAACATTGCCACTCTCTGCTGCAGAGTCGCGTGGTGGCATTGTACGCTCAGCAGAAGCCACCTTGCATTCAATTAGTTCCCTTCTGCCAGTGCAAGTGTTGCTGTTCTGAGCAGTTCTTACCCCTGTGTTTTGTTGCTTAGGGGGTGTTTCATGTAGGTTGAACAGCAAGACGTCGCAGTTCGACGTCAATTCACCACTTCTGAATAGGTCCAAAACTTCTCGATCGTGCAGAAACACATTGTACCTCGTCGGGACGTTGGGTGACCCTGTGTTTTTATAACACATGATACACGCCCTTACAGTGCTTGGTTGCTTCTGCATCGCCACTCTGCTGGGCCTGATGTTGGGTCCCCCCCCCCTCCCCCTTGTGTGTTGCCCGCCCCTTCTTCCCTGTTTCCGCTCATGTACTCCCCCTACTTTTTGTCTTTTTTGCACTTGGTTGTGCCATCGCGGAATTTCCATGTTCTTATTGGTTGTGTTGTTCCTGCGCTTCGTGTTCTCGTCGCGTGGTTCGCACAACCCTGACCTTCTCTCGCCATCTTGAGCCTGTGCTCCAAACGCTTGCTCGATGCCTTGCCCAACGTTTTGCCCTGTCAAGTTTATTAAAGCCGTTGACCCATAATGCAGATGAATCGGGAGAGTGTGAGTCGGGCTGCGAAGTAGAGCGAGCTTTTGACGAGAGTGTGAAAAGGGCACGATGCCGAGCGGAAAAAACGTGCAGGCAAAGTTGGGCAACCAGCGCAAAACACCCGTGGGAACATGCGTGGGAGCGAGGGACAAAGGAAGGGTTGCGCAGGGAAAACGAAAGACTAGCGGGGGACGAGAGGGGGAGCACAGCAGAAGTTTGTTTTTGCAAATTCTAATTGCATACTCGAAAGGTGGCGCAGGAGGAAACGGGGGGGGCAGCACAAACAAAAGTTGCAAATTGCATACTCAAAAGGGGGGACAAACAAAAACAAAAAAGTTGCGAAGTACAGACTCGAACGGGGCGCGGGGGGGGGGAGGGGGGGGGGGGGGTGGGAGATGCAAACAAAAGTTGCAAATTGCAGACTCAAAGCGGGACGGGGGGGAACGGGGGGGCGTGTGCAAACAAAAGTTGCAAATTGCAGACTCAAATGGAGGGCGGGGGAAAACGGGGGTGGGGGGGCGTGAATGTAGTGAAGTACACTTAAGAAGTCCCAAGTATCTCGGTTATTCAAGTTTGGGGGGGAACTCCCGCGTCCCTTGGTCGCCAAAACTCGCGCGAGACTGGTTTATCTGGAACCCGGCTACCCTATTTTCGCCCTTCAATATTATTAATCTTGAACGCAAAAGTATGCATGATGGGTCAACGGCTTTAATCTTGTACGTTTTGGGTCAGCGGCTTTAAGGTTAACGGTTCAATGTTTTATTCCAGCCCTAAACATTACACACAAGCATCAAGATTGTACATACTGTAGCTAAACTGCTAACATCCAAAAAGGATGTAAGGAATTTCCTTCCTTACTAAGTCGTACACTAGTGCGTACACACGAACTCCTCGACTCGTCACGTTCGGCCTCGTTTATCGGCCCAACCCTTTCCCGAGTCACGTACGGCACTGTCGCCACATTGCCGAACCAACCCACGTTCCGAGGTTATCGCCCTAGTACGCCAACCCCTATATAATCTCGTGCCTTTCATTGCAATAGCGACCTTGGATTCTCACGTTATAGTTCATTGACACTTTCTAAATCATAACAGCTGGTATCAGAGCCCGAGCGTTCCAGGAACCTTTCGTTTTCCCGTTTAATTAGTTAAGGGTGGTCAGAGGGGATTAGCACGGCTGCACAGCAGTTCTCTTGGATCGTAAATATTTTTACTTCAACAATTACAGCGTGTGCGCTAGCTTCTGCCCCGTCCTGACCGCCATGGCCCCGGTAGATTCGACGGCTGAGGAACAGTCCACCTCGACTGCTGCAAACCCTGCGGAGGAAACTGTGGACCTACAAACATTAATGGAGCAGTTGAATAATTTGACAAGCGTCGTCAATAGCCTCCACGACGAGAACCAACAACTTTGTCAGGCGCAGGACACGCGTTTGGAGGAGCCAGGCGACGATGCACGAAGCGAGGCGAGTGAGCAGCAACCATCGCCAGTAGAAATAGCACGACTAGCGGCAACAACCCTGCGCTCGACAAGTGGCGGCGTGAGATATCAGCAACCCGCTCCTTTCGACCCAGCTAATAAAGGCGTGACAGTGCGGCAGTGGATATTCGCCATGAATATCTATTTTAACGCGGCGGGCATCCGAGACAATCAGAAGCGGATCAGCCACGCGTTAACACTGTTGCAAGGGGCCGCCCTACAGTGGTGGAAGGTCATCGTCGACTCAGCGGCAACTCGCACAGAAGGACAGCACAAGTGGTCCGAAGAATTCGGCGATGAAGACGAGCCAGACTTGTTGTTCGGTGCAACCCACATTCGCACGTGGGCAACGTGGTGCGCAGAGCTTCGCAAGCGGTTTGAGCATGCTCCTGACTCACACAAGGCACGCGAGACTCTACGCATTTGGAAGCAGCTGGGATCTGTGTCCGAGTACACGGCGTCATTCTTGACGTTAGTGGACAGATGTGGCTACATGCACGAGTTGGAGAAGGTCGACAGGTACATGGGCGGTTTGAAGCCTGAAATACAGTACCGGATAAAACTGCAACACCCTGCGAAGCGGTTACAAGACTACATCTAGCTCGCCGAAGCCGCTGATTCGCTTACGAAGCCGAGGATGAACTTCTACGACGGAGGTCGCCCTCGAGAACAGTACCAGTGCACCACGATAAAAGGGGTGGATGCATCTGCTATTTACGCAGCTGCTCCGCGAAATACGGGGCTATGCTACCACAGTGGCCAACCGGGTCACATCCGACGCAACTGCCAAGAATTCATAGCCCTCCAGAATTCTATGGGGTAGAAGCCGGAGGAGCGACCGGGAAATGGGTCGCGTCAGTAAGTACCGGGCCCCTTACTGACGGGCAGGCTCCTTCGCCCGAGCCACACAGTCCCCACCGGGTCATGATCCCGATTGCTGCAATCGACCGGACCCGGACGAATAAGGGGGATGAAACTGCTGATCACCCTGTGTTGTTGGATGGTAAATTCAACGGAGTGTTATTGAAGATTTTCGTTGATGGAGGCGCGAGTCATAGACTCATACAGCTGGACAGGGCTAAGTAATTGGGTATACCCTTACTCAAGTGTCTACCCGAAATTGACTCCGACTAGTCGATGGAACACCGCTGGCAATACGGGAACGAGTGGAGAACATCGGTTTTCATTGCGGGGAGCATGTAAATTTTCGGATGGGACTGCTGGCGACTACTCTCAACGTGTGCGATGTGCTACTGGGACGTGATTGGTTGCGATGGTACAACCCGAAGATTGAATGGACGACGGCGGCTGCAGCATAAAGCTCGATGGGATCTCCCGCGAGGTACCAAAATGGACGGGGCCTCGCATGCGAAGCACCCAAGTCCATGCGATCACTTTCAAGCGCGTGATAAAAGCGGGAGCTGCAGCGTACGCCATTGATCTTCGCGAGGTGACGTTGACGACCACGGCCGAAGATATCGCGAAGCTATGCGAAGCCGTTCCTCTGGACTTAGCAGACCTGATTTGGAAATACCCCTAGATTTTCCCGGACGACTTGCCAACTGGACTTCCGCCGAGCCGACCAGAAGACCATCGCATCGAACTGGAACCAGGCGCCCAACCGACGGTACAGCGACAATTTCGGCTCAGCCAACCAGAACAGGAAGAATTGCAGCAGCAGCTGGATAACCTTCTGACGAAGGGATTTATCCGGCCCAGCACGTCCCCATACACCGCCCCGATACTGTTCACGCCGAAGAAGGATGGCGGATTCAGAATGTGCATCAATTACCGCGTGCTCAACAGGATCACAATCAAGTCGCGTTACCCGATCCCGCGAGCCAACAAACTCCTCGACCAACTTCGCGGCGCCAAGTTCTTCTCGAAAATCGATTTGCAAGGGGTTACCATCAGATTCGCGTCGTTGTCGAGGATTGTCACAAGACGGCATTTCGAACCCGCTACGGCAGCTACGAGTACCTGGTGATGCCTTTTGGCCTCACGAACGCGCCCTCGGCCTTCCTGATGACCATGAACGGAATTTTCATGGAACTCTTGGACAAATGCGTCATTATTTACCTCGACAATATACTACTCTACAGTCGCAGCAGGGAGCAGCACTTACAGGATCTTGATAAAGTCTTCATGCTGCTGCACAAGAATCGCCTCATCACGAAAGGGTCTAAGTGCGACTTTCTTAAGCAGGAGTTGGAGTTTTTGGGCCACATCGTCTCAACCAAAGGAGTGAAAATCAACCCCAAGAAAATCAAGACCACACAGGAGTGGAAGCCGCCCAGCAACATAAAGGAGCTGCAAAGTTTTTTGGGTTTCGTCAACTACGTCCGCCAGTTTATCCCAAATATGGCTGAGTAATCTACCCCGCTAACTGACCGACTTAAGGATCACGATTGTTTCTGGTGGGGAGAGAAGCAGCAAGTTGCATTCGACCAACTGAAGATCGCCCTCACGTCGCCGCCCGTCCTTCGCATCTCCGATCCTGACCGTCCATACGAAGTCATCACCGACGCCAGCGACATCGCCATCGGTGCAGTTCTCCTACAGGATTTCGGCAACGGTTTACAGCCGGTCGCCTACGAATCACGGAAGTTGCAGGGCGTAGAAAAAAACTATACGGTACACGACAAGGAAATGCTGGCGATCGTCCACGCGTTCAAGACCTGGCGATGCTACCTGAGAGGCGCTGACGTCATTGTGCAGACCGACCACAAATGCCTCCAGTACCTGCGAGCCCAACCGAATCTCAACCCGCGACAAATCTGATGGCTCGATTTCCTTGAGTCGAATTTCCACTGCAACCTACAAACGGGGCGCCAACAACATTGCCGATGCCCTGACTCGACCCACTGCCCATACAGCCGCCATACTAGTCGCCCAGACCAGCCCACTGCTTACCGAACAATTTACCCACGGCTACAAAATCGACTCCTTCTTCCGCTCTGTTATTCATCAACAGCATACCATCGCCACTGGATGCTATTTTAATAAGCGCGACACTTCCCACATCTAGGTGCCCGGCTACGATTTACTTCATACCCTTCTAATCCTACCTTCGGGCATTTCGGAGTCGACAGAACTCTGAAGATGTTGCGGCGCAATTATTACTGGCCGAACATGGCCGACGACGTGCGCAAGTACGTGTCCTCCTGCACCGCCTGCTAGATAATGAAATCATCCCATCAGCGAGCAGCCGGACTACTACAGCCGTTGGATCCGGCCGAGCGACCCTGGCAACACATCACGATGGACTACGTGACTGGGGGGTGCCGGCCGGTCCCAGCGGAAACGACACCATCCTCGTGAACGTTGACCGACTCACGAAAATGGCGCACTTTATCGCCTGCCAACACAAAATTACAGCTGAGCAAACTGCCCAACTGTTCATCGCCAACGCCATCAGACTGCACGGACTGCTTACCGCCATTATTACAGACCGAGACCCGAAATTCACATCGAATTTCTGGCGCCACCTGTGGGACGAATCCGGCACCAAACCACAGTTTTCCTCCGCCTACCACCCACAGACCGACGGGCAGACCAAACGAGTCAACCAAACTATGGAGCAACTCATTCGAACTACCTGTACTGACCCACAGACATGGGAGAAATCCCTTCCGCTGCTTTAATTCGTGTACAATAACGCACCCTCCGCCACAACCCAGCAATCCCCATTCTTCCTCAATTACGGACAGGACCCAGTGGTACCCTCTACCCCAAACATCGAGACACCCGTGCCCCGGTCCGAGAAATTCGCCGAAGACATCCTCGCCGCCCGAGACAAAGCAGCTGAAGCAATCAGGAAAGCCAACCGGGTCGCAAGCCGACAAGCCGATCGTCATCGACGTGACGTCACTTACAAAGTGGGAGATCTCGTACTACTCGACACTCGCAATTTGCGTCTCCCGATCCCGAGCAAGCTCCGACCCAGATTTTGTGGCCCTTTTCTAGTGACCAATATGATGACACCTGTCACTGCTCACCTCCGACTCCCGGCTGACTGGCGTCACCACCCGGTTTTCCACGTCAACCTCCTACGGCCCTACATCCCCAGTTCGTCGGAGTTGGCACGCCATCGCAGTGTACCGCAGCTGACGCCCCTGCAGGAACCGACGACCGAGCCCTTGAAAATTCTCGGCCATCGAGTCACGACGCAGCTGAACCGTCGGATGGTGGATTTCCTCGTCAGATGGCGCGATCGCACGTCAGAAGATGACAGCTGGGTGCCCCGCGCTGAGATAGAATCACACCTGATTCTAACAGCGTATTATCAGCGTCAGAATGTTTCCGATGCCTGCGGTCTCGTTTAGGAGAGGGGGGTAGTGTAAGGAATTTCCATTCCTTGCTGAGTCGTACGCTAGCGCGTACACCCGAACTCCTCGACTCGTCACGTTCGGCCTCGTTTATCGGCCCAACCCTTTCCCGAGTCGCGTCCGGCACTGTCGCTACATTGCCGAACCAACCCACGTTCCGAGGTAATCGCCCTAGTACGCCAACCCCTAAATAACCTCGTGCCTTTCATTGGAATAGCGATATTGGATTCTCACGTTATAGTTAAAACCATAGGCCAAAAAAGCAAGGGGGGGGCTTCAAGAGCGCCCCTCTTGAACATGGGTCACCATTGAAAATAAGGGTTCAGTGGGCGAAACTGAGGGGACAATTTTGGGACAGCTGGGCAGATACGAACAGACCACATTGCGCACCTAGGGGAGGTTGGGCGAAAACTGGGATGCGTGCGACAAGGGAGCCAAGGCCATACGCGACCACCACCCAATTGCCGAGATGGAAAAGAAGTTGCAACCAGGGCGTGTTTGTTCAAGAAAATTGCACCTAGAAGGCCTTCTTGAAGGCCAGGGAACATGACGTCGCGTCGAAACATGCATAGAAAGTCAGTAGGCAACTCAAACTGGTCTCAAGTAAGAACACACTCCAACATGAAACTTCTAGCCCTTATAAATTCGTGCAACTTACGACTTGGAAACTAAACGATGTACTCTCACATTGCTACTAAAGATACAAATATAAATTGCAACATCGCAACAAACATGTAGTTGCCACGCCCATTCTAGCATGCAAACAAACTATGTATACTTCTTCCACTGGATAGCATTATCAAATATTGATACTATGAATGGGAGGCAAACAGAAAAGGGCCTTATCCTGGTGGAAACGAAAAAAAGGCAATCCACACCCTTGTCTTCCAATGTTCCAAAACTACCCTCGGATGCATAGATGCGGCGGGTGAGCATAGGGACACGAAAGAGCACCTGACCTGCGAAAAAGGCAAGAGTGAGGGAAGGAGAGAGCGGAACAGGTGAGAGTGAGGGAAGGAGAGAGCGGAACAGGTGAAGGGGTTGATGGGAGCTGAGGGGATGGTGGGAACTGAGGGGATGATGGGAGCCTGAGGGGATGGTGGGAGCTGAGGGGATGATGAGAGCCTGAGGGGATGATGGGAGCTGAGGGGATGATGGGAGCCTGAGGAGATGGTGGGAGCTAAGGGGATGGTGGGAGCTGAGGGGATGGTGGGAGCTAAGGGGATGGTGGGAGCTGAGGTGATGATGGGAGCCTCAGGGGATGATGGGAGCATGAGGGGATGATGGGAGCCTGAGGGGATGATGGGAGCATGAGGGGATGATGGGAGCCTGAGTGGATGGTGGGAGCTGAGGGGATGATGGGAGCTGAGGGGATGATGGGAGCCTGAGGGGATGATGGGAGCCTGAGGAGATGGTGGGAGCTGAGGGGATGGTGGGAGCTGAGGGGATGATGGGAGCTGAGGGGATGATGGGAGCCTGAGGAGATGATGGGAGCTGAGGGGATGATGGGAGCCTGAGGGGATGATGGGAGCGTGAGGGGATGGTGGAAGCTGAGGGGGTGATGGGAGCCTGAGGAGATGGTGGGAGCTAAGGGGATGGTGGGAGCTGAGGGGATGGTGGGAGCTGAGGGGATGATGGGAGCCTCAGGGGATGATGGGAGCCTGAGGGGATGATGGGAGCCTGAGTGGATTGTGGGAGCTGAGGGGATGATGGGAGCTGAGGGGATGATGGGAGCTGAGGGGATGATGGGAGCCTGAGGAGATGGTGGGAGCTGAAGGGATGGTGGGAGCTGAGGGGATGATGGGAGCCTGCGGAGATGATGGGAGCTAAGGGGATGGTGGGAGCTAGAGGGGAAGGGAGACGGGGACGGAATCCAGAGACACGACGGCTGTCAGGAGGGGATAGATAGAAGGGAGGGACGGGCGCACGCACAGGGACGGGCGAGAGGGGAAGGATGGGCGGCAGGGGAGGGACAGGCGAGTGGGGAGGGACACGCGAGAGGGGAGGGACGGGCAGCAGGGGAGGATGGGCGAGAGGGGAGGGACGAGCGGCAGACATGGGAATCTGACTCGGGAATTTGACATGGGACTCTGACCTGAGAATCTGACCTGGGGATCTAACTTGGGAATCTGACTTGAGAATCTGAGTTAGAAATCTGACTTGGGAAGCAGATTCAGGAATCTGCCCGCCCTCTCATTAGCCCTCGCTCACCATCTCCCCCATCTCTCCCCGCCCTCTGTTACCCCACTTCTCTTCCTCTCTCCCCCTCTCTCTATGCACTCTCCTCCCTCTCTCCGCGCCCTCGGTTACCCCTCTCTTCTTCCTCTCTCCCCCTCTCTCTATGCACAGTCCTCCCGCTCTCCTCGCTCTCGCCCACACCGTTCACCCTCGCCCACACTGTTCACCCTCTCCACACCGTTCACCCTCTCCCACACCGTTCACCCTCTCCACACCCCCATCCTCACGCGGCTCCGTCCCTCCCTCACCTTGCCATCCGTTCATTCTCTGCTCGTCATCCTTTCCCCCTCCCCTCGCCATCCGTCCCCCCTTTTCGCACCATCCGCTCCCCCTCACCCCTGTCAGTTCCCTCTATCCTCGCCGTCCTTTCTCGCTCTTCGCGCCATCCGTTCCCCCTATCCTCGCCATCCCTTCTCCCTCACCTCGCCATCCGTTCCCCCTCGCGTCGCCTCCCCCTCACCCCTGTCCGTTCCCCTTAGCCTCGCCGTCCGTTCCCCCTCTCCACGCCATCCGCTACCCCTCACCCCTGTCCTTTCCCCCCATCCTCACCGTCCGTTCTCCCTATCATCGCCGCCCGTTCCCTCTCTCCTCGCCATCCGGCCCCCCTCATTTCGCCATCCGTTTCCCCCTTTCCTTCCTATGCGTCCCCCGATCTCGTCGCTATCCGTGGCCCCCCGTGCCGCTTTAACGCCGGCTATATACATGCGTTTCATCACGGGGCCTAATGGCAGGTCTTACCCTAGATTCGCGTCGCAAACTACGGCTTCCTTGGCTCGTTTACGCTGGTTTTAGCTTGTCCCTCTGTGTGCTGCGGTATGACACATATGGAGGTCGCCTACTCGGAGAATAAATCCGTCTCCCCGTAGTGGTATGAGTTGGTCGTCGATGCGCGGGGCGGTTTTTTTTATCTGATCTGTGCTGTGGCAACTATGGGTTCCTAAGCTTGTGTGACTACGAGATTATCTCCTCTGTTGGAAATATCTCAAAGAACTTAAGCGTTTCTGAAGTGTAACACTACACTCGAGGAAGACTACAAGGGAGCACGCGAGTCAACGGAGGTTACACGAGGGGGCGGACAAAGAATGCGAAAGGTCGCAACTGGAGGTTGCGACTGACCGTTACAGCATCATGGATGGTAACCGAAGTAGCAATCGAGTCGCTGTGCGACTCGATAAACCGTTCCTGTAACTGTACTCTACAACTGCTTTCTTATCTTCTATATATTGCTGTATGCTTGTTTCCTTAATCAATCACTTGTTCTCACATACTAGTACAAGGGTTCAACTGCCTCAACTTCCGCTGCACTACTCCAAGTCTCAAGTCTCTACAAGCTGGGACTTAGTCTCTGCAAAAGATCCTAAGGCCTTTTTTTTAGCCCAACATGGTATGAGAGCTGGTCAGAGACCAAACTCCCAGCAACTACGCTCCATCAACAACCTGCAACTCAACTCAATTCAACGACTTCATTGATTACAAGACATGGACAGCAAGGGCAAGAAAGTCTCTACGGGCTCACCCAGCGCCCAAGAAACTCAACACGGCAACTCTGGTCTGCACACCTCAGGACTGCAGACAGAGACCGGGACTGCTCAAGAAACAACGGGAAGAGCACCGGAGATGGTGACTCCGTCTCCCTCTTCAAGTGTGGACCCGAATCTCATGGAGAGATTCTTCAGCTTCATGTCACACTTCGACCAGCAGCAGCAGACAAGGACACCTGCGCACTCAACACAGAGCAATGGAGGGAATATGGGATTAGCGCCGATGAGCCTCGACAACTCATCCTTCGGGCGACACAATCAAGCACCTACTTTTGCGCCTTATCACTCTTCACCGGGGACGTTCGAGTTCATGCCGCCCCGTGCCCAGCCAACAGCAGCTGCATCACAACAAACACCGAACGAAATCTTAAGTCTTCAGGCACAGTTCTCACACGTAATTAAACTTCAGACATCCTCACCGTTCAACGGACACGACTTCTTTACCTGGAGCTTCGAGTTTGAGCTGCTGATGGAGGCCGCGCATCTTCTGGGATACTTCAACGGGTCCCTGCCATTCCCAAGCAACGGCACTGGGAAGGAACAAGAAATCTTCACGTATCAGTCGCTGCTGGCGTATACGGTACTCCTGAGAAACCTGTCACCACAAGAGCAGCAGAGCATCAGAACGTATCGAAGTTATGGAAACTCCGCGGAACTCGCATGGCATCATCTCAAGTGCCTCTATCAAGCAAACGACAGCGTGACACAAAGCAGACTCATGCAACAACTGACAACAATACTGATGAAGACCGGGGAAAAGGCGATGCAGTATATGAGTCGCTGCCAGACCCTCCGCGACGGCCTGCTTCGGTGCGGCGGAACGATAACTGAAGAAAGCTTCGTGACACTTGTCCTCGCCGGGCTCGGGCCAGAATGGAGAACCACACGATCACTTCTTCGAGCCCACGGAAGAATTTCGGAGATGCACCTCTGCGCCGAGCTTCACGCTGAACAACAGGAGATGGATCTGTTCGAGGAAAGACAACCAAGAAAGCAACAGCAGTTAGTCTTCTACACTCAACGAAGAAACGACAACACCTACAATCGACGCGGCAAGCAAGAACGCGACAACAGGGGACTTACCTTCGTGCCGCCGTTCTGCCACAACTGCCAGACTTCCGGGCACTCCAAGGTCAACTGCAACCGCCCTCGCGTTTACCGTCCAGCAGACCCACAAGTCGCTTCCACTCAAGCAAGTCCCCCAAGGCGCTCTTCAACATCTGCACAACAAACACCAAACATCATCAATTGCATGGTACACATCGACAACTGCGCACCCGGATCACCACCCACCTACGCGCCAGACGAAGAAGAGCTGCCGCCACCGCGCTCACAAGGCCTTCAAGTCAATCCAACATATACTGCGGTCGCCAACGCCGAACCCACCGGGCGAAACACCTGGTTCTTGGACAGCTGCTGCGGTCAACACATGTGCTCCTCGGGACGCTTCGTGCAACAGGAGAAACGCCTCAACCGCGACGTCGTCATCACCGTCGCCAACAACGAAAACCTGAAGACAAATAGACAAGGCGTGGTTCAGTTACAATCGATGGAGACAAACGTCATACTTCAGCTCAACAAAGTGCTCATTGTCGACAATCTGGGATACAACCTACTAAGCGTAAGCCAACTAATGGCCAAGGGGATTCACCTGGAGTGCGACTCCTACTCCAACGAGTTTCGACTTTACCACGGGAAGGGCGGCCTCTTCATCGGTCGTGCCCTCCTGAAGTCCGGCGTCTTCGTGTTGGACTTCGTCCCCGACCGCGGTACTGCCGACAGCGACGGTATCGTATCATTCGCCGCCTGGACTCACCCGCCGGATCTTGATCCCGACTTCGACAGTGACGGCTTCTGGCACTCCAACACCATACCTGCAGCAGAGAGAACACGAGCATTAGCAGTTATCAGACAAGAAAGACAAGTACCCGCACGTGTCCTAACAAAACCATCACCTGCAGTATCGGCAGCAGGACCCAGCCGAGTACCACCACCAGCGACACGAGGACCACCAACCGAAGCAGACCAACTTATGCCCGCCACACGAGAAGCTTGTCGAAGTCCCGCCTCGGTCGTCGCGTTCTTCTCCAACGCCGACATCTACCACCGCTCGCCTGGTCACCGCGCTCCCGACGACATCTGGCACCAACGTCTCGGACATCCTGCAAACAGCACGATACTTCAAACAATCCAAGCAGATGTGTTAGAACGCAACGCCCTTCTGACGACGAGCGGCCAAGAACTTCGACGACCACGCGCACGGTGCTTCACATGCCCCGAAGCAGATCTTCCTCATCAACCTTTCCCATCCCATCACAACCCAAGCGCACCTACTTCCGCTCCGATGGAAAAGGTCTACAGCGATATTTTAAACATGCCTCGAGACGACACCGAAGCCGACTTCAACTACGTCATCACGTTCATCGACGCCGCAACAAGATATGTCTGGCACTTCAATCTCAAGACGCGCGATCAAGCCTTCGAAGCCTTCACAACATGGCTTCCCATCGCCGAACGAGAATCAGGACTCAAACTCAAGAGCTTCCAGTCAGACGGTGCACTGGAATACCAGTCACAACGCTTCAGGACCTATCTGGCGGAAAGAGGAATCAGACGCCTGGTGTCCCTGCCCTATGCTCACCAACAGCAGGGGGTCGCAGAACGCATGAATCGGACCTTGCAGACGACAATGCGAAAACTGCTTCAGGGGATGAGACTGCCAACCACACTGTGGTCCGACGCGATGACACATGCTGTTCACCTGCACAAGCTGCTGTCCTCGTCATCACTTCCCAACAACGCATCACCGCACCTGTTGTGGACAAGAAAAAGGGGCAGCACAAAATTACTCAGAGTTTTTGGCTGCATGGTACAGTACAGACCCCACACAGCCCGAGCAGGACGCTTCACACAACGAGCTCGGTGGGGACTACACCTCGGCATCGCAAAACATTTTCACGCGTGGAAAATTCTCGACATACAAGACAAAAATACCGTGGCATCACGTGATGTTATCTTCTACGAGCGACTGACGCTGCAGCATTACCTGGACAACATTGCCAACACACAAGACCCCACCGACGGCTTCTCGGGACTTCGTTCCTTCGCCGACCGTGCTGCCGAAGCTGACGCAGCAGAAGAAGACGTACCTGAAGCCTCGGAAGCTGCCGGGCCACTCCCATTCTGTTCCGTACCTGTTCCACTCGACGAAGACAATCCTCTCGATAGCAACAACCTCGACACCTTTTACCACTTCGCTGACCAAGGTTACATTACACCCCACCCAGTCGACACAAATGTTTCAGAACGCATCGGTCCCAACTTCTTACCTGACCCAGAAGACGGTGACGAAGCAGCTTATTCCGGGAATGAAAATTCCCCTCGACACACACCCACGGGACTGCAGATTCTAGGCCTCTGGGTCTCCGTCCAGCATCCGCCGCCGCCTTCTCCGCGAGAGCCTTCGACCTTGTCGCAGGCTCTGGGGGGGGAACATAAGGCGAAATGGAAGGAAGCGATGGAAAATGAGTTAAAGGCTCTGCAAGACCGGAAAACATGGAAACTGGTACCTGCAACAAGCATCAACGGAAAAAACGTCCTCTCAGGGAAATGGGTGTACCGCATCAAGACCAACTCAGACGGCTCCATCGAACGATTCAAAGCTCGATGGGTCGTACGAGGCTTCGACCAACGATACGGGACCGACTACACAGAAACCTTCGCTCCAGTCTCCCGTCACACCTCATTACGCATCCTACTCGCCGTCGCGGCCACGAAGACACTACCACTACGCCAAATCGACGTCGCCAATGCGTTCCTATACGCACCTGTGGACGCTGAGATTTTCGTCGAACAACCCCACGGATTCATCGACGACCCCACGAAAGTATGCCGACTGACGAAATCCCTATACGGGATCAAGCAAGCCCCACGGCTCTGGCAGCAGCACCTTCACGGCCGTCTCGCAAAAATCGGATTCCTACAACTGCCGCATGACCAAGGGATGTACCGACTGCAGAAGGGAAGAGAGTATGTCCTACTCATCGTCTACGTCGACGACCTGCTCTACATCGGCTCCACTACCGACATCGCTACCTGGTTCGAAGGGGAGCTGAAAGAAGACTTAACACTCACGGTGTCCGACGAAGTGACCCAGTACCTAGGACTGAATGTCGTCGAAGACAACTCGGCGTTCTACCTACACGCTGGAAAGTACGCAGGCACTATCGCGAAGAAATTCGGACTGACGCCGACTACGATCCCGACCCCCTACCGCTACGGAAATAACAACAGCGCCTCCGCAAAACTCCCCGCGAAGCAAATCCAGGAGTATCAACAGAAGCTCGGCTGCCTACTATTCGCAGCAGTAACCTGCCGACCCGACCTGTCCTACAGTGCAAGTCAACTGGCGACACATCTGAAGCAACCGGAACAGGAAGATCTCGAGGAGCTCAACCGGGCACTACTCTACTTCGTCTCCACGCCGACGATCGGGCTTACCTACAGCAAAGCAACAACACCGTCCGTACGACTACTCGGATACGTCGACGCCGACCACGCGGGAGATAAGGAAAATCGACGATCCAGGACGGGCTACATCTACCGACTAGAGCCCATCGGAACTATCTCCTGGCAGTCGAGCAAGCAGGAGTTAATCGCACTATCCTCGGCTGAAGCAGAGTATATCGCCCTTTGTACTGCGACCAAGGAAGGACTCTACCTACGGGAGTTACTCGAGGAAGCGAAGATCGCGACCCTACCCGCCTTCTCACTCCTCTGCGACAACCAATCCGCGATCAAAATCGCGAACAAGGATGGCTTCGCCAACCGAACCAAGCACATCGCCCTACGGTACTTCTTCGTCAAGGATGAAATCGCGAAGGGGAGACTTCAACTCAGTTACTGCCCGACGACAGAAATGGCCGCAGACTATTTGACGAAGAAATTGGCGAAGACAAAATTCGACCACTGCATGCTGCTGACCGGACAGACAAACGTCACCAGATCCGAACATAACAGCACTCCAGAAACGAAGGGGAGTGTTGGAAATATCTCAAAGAACTTAAGCGTTTCTGAAGTGTAACACTACACTCGAGGAAGACTACAAGGGAGCACGCGAGTCAACGGAGGTTACACGAGGGGGCGGACAAAGAATGCGAAAGGTCGCAACTGGAGGTTGCGACTGACCGTTACAGCATCATGGATGGTAACCGAAGTAGCAATCGAGTCGCTGTGCGACTCGATAAACCGTTCCTGTAACTGTACTCTACAACTGCTTTCTTATCTTCTATATATTGCTGTATGCTTGTTTCCTTAATCAATCACTTGTTCTCACATACTAGTACAAGGGTTCAACTGCCTCAACTTCCGCTGCACTACTCCAAGTCTCAAGTCTCTACAAGCTGGGACTTAGTCTCTGCAAAAGATCATAAGGCCTTTTTTTTAGCCCAACATCCTCCTTAGAAACGTGAAGCACACCCATGGAGCTCTTGAACGATGGGTTCGAGGTTGTGGTCGCACAGAAACGATTTTGGTTGAGTTGTGCGACCTCAGTTCTTGTCGCACCATATTCTACCGAAGTCGTGGGGGTGCTTGGTGCGTCGTGGCCCTCTCGCTACGTTTCAAAATGTCGCAAGACATGTTTTTTCGTTACTTTTCATGTGGAGTGCTCCAGTCTGGGTCTTTTATTCTGACCACAAAAAAACACAGTTTTCAAGAGCGCCCAAGGTGTGCCTTTTTAGCCTGTGGTTTTAATTGACACTTTCTAAATCATAACAATGTACGTAAAGCACACAGGGTAATGTGGATATTTTAGATGGCTTTTGGAAAGCTGCAAGTGCCAATCGACGTGGCCTGCGCCAGATTCCATTCGTGCAGTTGACGCACACGTGCGTATGTGCTGCTATCGGCGAGGTCCAGCCCAGATGTCTACAAAGTGACGTGCTATTCACGCGACAAAAGCCACAGCCATTGGTTCAGGAGGAAGGACTTGCATTCATATACAGTGCGTATGGGGTTGCGTGGCCTATTGGGACAGCCGGATCAACTGCGAGAATGGCGGAGGGTGTCCATTGGCTCCGACGCGTTTCGTGCGTTCTGACCAGTGATTGTCAAGTGGCACGTCACACCTGATCTGGAGATACCCGCTCATGGCAGGAAGGGCCAGTCCCGGATGGCACTCATCGAACAGATTAGTCGTATGCCGTGGATTCCTTTATAAGAAGCTGTTTCGACCGTTGATATCGGATATTGCAAATATCATCTCGGCAGCAACCCTTCCAACGAATGCCTAGGTTATGGGAGAAGTCGCCACAGGGAGATTTTTACAACTGTAGCAGAACTCCCCCGCATCAATTGAAGCAAGTCGGGAGGAGGAATCTTTCCGTCAGAAATCGTGACGTCGCGCGAAGCGGGTACAGTGTGACGGGTAGGTGGGTGGGGTTGAATGCGGTTGGATAGCTTGCCAGCAGTGCCGTCCCCTCCCCCAGTGGCTGCACTTGCACTTTCCCTTCCTCGTCCAGGAGCTCCATTCCCCTTTCAACACCTCACTTGATCGCTCGCTGGTGTGAGCTCACAGGCCCAACAACCGATGAGACAGTCGTAATTCTGGCCAATTGGTTTATGGTCAAGTATCGCCTTGGACTGGCTTGGTCTGCGAACAGCATTTTCCGAATTCCACTCTCGTAGTACCGATGATGGAGCTGCCTTTCGTGAAGCCACCTTTCAGCGTGAACAACGCCGCTCGGTCGTCCAATCGACCAGACCAGTGTGTCTCGATAGCGTTTGCGTGTCCCGCTCGTTCTGACACGGTACTGCGGCACGATGGAGGCGCGTTGAAGGGCCTCCAGCTCATTGCGAACGGCAATACCAAGTGTACAGAGCCACCCAACAGGTCGGTCCTCAATTCAGCCATTCTGCCTCGACGAAACGTGAATTGCGTCTGAATTGTCGTCTTAATATTAGTTCTAGCTTCGGTCGAAGATTTTTCTTCTCCTCGCTCACTCTCCCTCCCTCTCTCGCCCCAATTTTCCCTCTCGACAATTCGCTTCCAGTCCGTTCGCATCGATGTGTCTTTCTGAGATGGTCTCGGACTTCTTAGACGATCCGGCCACCGCCATAACTGCTCCCAAGGGCGGCATGCGCGTCAGCGACCGTTATGATTCCGCCGCCGACACCGCGTGCGGGCTCGCAGCCCTGCAAGGAACTGGTGCTGCGCCGCTCAAGGGCGCACCCGTGTCCACGTGGTCCCAGCGCGTGTGCGGATGCGGCAGTCCGTGGTGCCGCGAAGGCCAGCATTGCAATTCTGCAAGGACGGCTATGGAGGACCGCGAGGGCGGCGGCTACGATGTCGCGCAGCTCACTCAAATGGTCGAGGTATGAGACCCGCTTACCGTGGGATTTTTTAGGCGTCGATGTTACCAGGTTCAGAATTATTCTGATTCAGAAGCATGCTCTGGGACGTCGAGGTGCGTAGCACGAAGTCTAACTCTTAATTCTAACTCCCGTACTCTGTGCGTCCTCATCCCCTGCCGTCCAGTCGCTAGGCGTGTGCCAGACGGCTGAGGAGTGTCGCCTCTTCGTGGACGTCCTAGCGGCACTCAAAGAAGCTCGAAGATCCCCTTCACCCAGCGCGCCTGCCAATGCTGCTTCGCACCCCCGAAGCTTCGACACGGGAGCAGGAGAAGCCAAGTCAGCAGGCGAGAAGAAGACAGCAGGAGCGGCGGGGAGTGGAGCGAGCGAGCTAGGAGGGGGGGCTGGCGGACTGCCTGCTAGTGGGCGAGCGCGCGCTGATGTGGTGCAATGGCTGCAGGCGAAGGGTTACGATGCGGCTCTCTGCGAATCCCAGTGGGGCCACCGGAAAGGCCTTCCGGGAGGTGAGCATCGTCTCGGACGCTTACCACTAGTGCGTGCGTGCAGTGCAGCGGTTGCGCTTGTTTGGGTTCTTGTATGCTGTCTGTCTCATGGCTTTCACGGCTCTGCTGACTTTGTTCCCCCCTCTGCTCCTTTCGGTATGCGCCTATGCGCAGGGAGCCACGAGTACATTGACGTCATTGTGGGCTCATCCTCGTCTCGCACTGCATCCACACCAAGACCAGCACCACCAGCGCAAGAGCCTACCACCAGCAGGCAGTGGCCTTCACCCATGGGAGCCCCCCTTCCACCTGCGTCATCATTCGGCGCTGCCACGCGTCTCCTGGTGGACATTGACTTCCGGGGTCAGTTCCACGTGGCCCGGCCGAGCCTGGAGTACGCGTCCCTGCTGCAGGCAACTCCGCTGATCTTTGTGGGGCGCTCGGAGCGCTTGCAGCAGCTGGCGGACATGCTGTGCTCTGGCATGCACCGCTCGCTGCTGGCCCAGGGCATGCATGTTCCGCCATGGAGGCGCGCTGATTACCTGAGAGCCAAATGGGCCCAGGGGTACAGGCGCCTGCCAACTAATATTGAAGATGGCGTGCAGGGGAAGAGGGAGAAAGAGGCAGTTTCAGCTGAATTGAAGGCTCATAGAATACCTGTGCCTGCGGCTGAGGCACATGTGGGTGTCAAATGGACGAAGCAGGTTGGTGGAGGGTTTCATGCCGGAAGCACACATGCCGGTCCGTGCAATGTCACGGTTCCAGCCCATGAATGCAATGGAGAGCTGGTAGGAGCATGGGCGTCTGGAGCAGTGGGCGGTTCACAATCACAGACTAGAGCAGCAATGACAGCACGGCTTGTGGGGCACATGCGCCCTTACCCACTGCTGCATTAAAGATGCCGATATCTGAGTATCTCCAACGCCCTTGGGCATGAGGACACGGTGGCTGGAGGGGTGCTGAGTGCTGGTGATGGGATGTTCTGCGCCCAATGGTACACTCCAGGACGCTAGTGTAATAATCATTTTGCCTCCCTTTTGTAAGTTTTTTCGAGTTATTATTAACAATTGAGAGGTTCATCATGTTATCTCTAAAGCGTTCGAGTGAAAGGACTTCTATCGTTTTTATGCTCTACAAACAACACCTCCTAATCAGTGCTCGTAGCTATAGAGTAATGACGTATGTAGTGTACTACCGTGTTTTCATGGCTCTGATTTTCAAGGCTGGACAGGCTTTGCAGAGGATGTTATTAGCAGACCCTTCACTGAGCAAGTCAGCACGGATGCACAAGAGCATCATTCTTGGGCGGCTCGTTTACCCATCGCGCAACTCGCTCAATGGACCTCACCTCTCCACCTGTCCCTCGCTACCGCGTGTCAAAGCTGTCACACCTCCAAACGTGTCACATCGGGATCGCATATTCGAGCCGCCGACCGCCTCTTAATCCTATCATCCGGCTGTTCGGCGGTTCGCCAGTACAGTATGATGAATTCGACGGCTGAGATGGATTCGCGCTCATCCATTCCTGTCGCGTTCTTTCGTTCCCGGCTCCTCGCACTAGCGGTCCGTCCATGACCCATCGCCCTCATATGGCGGACGACGAGTCGTGGCCCAGTCTCAATCTGGCGAACTGACTTCCGTCTCGAGGCAGTCCGGGGAGAGGGAGCGCTAGGAGCAGCTGCAGCAGCACCCAGCAGCAGCAGCAGCGGCAGCAGGGAGACGGGCGACTGACTGTGTGACGGGCGTCAGCTGTTGCGTCAAATCGCCATGCCTGGTTGGCCTGTCACTCCAACTCGCCCCACTAGCGGCGGGGTGATCGCGTCCCCTGCTCTTGTCGCAAACCTTCCATTCTGCCACTGCTCGGCAGATCTTACGCGCTATGCCGCTGCAACCGAATCCTCTCCCCGTGATCGCGCGTCTCTCGCTTCGCTCCGCGTACTATCTCGCTCCTCTCCACGTGCAGTCCTTTCCTCCTCTCCTCACCTACGCCCTCCCCCACCTCGCCCTCCGCTCCTCACGTGCATCACTCGCCACTCCTCGCCTTTCTTTCCCTCCCGCTCCTCGTCGCATGCCGTGCATCGGTTCAAAATGCAATTTCGACCGTCCAGACCTTCGCATCGACGGCCAGGCCTTTCTGCCGTAGGCCCTGGGGCAGAGGGGATGGGCGCAATTGAGACGCGACGGGGGAAGGGGGCAGAGGCAGGGAGAGGATCCGAGGAGAGTAGCCTGGGAGGGAGAGAGGGAGGGGGGACGGCGGCAAACTTGTTGCCCAGACACACAGGCCCTCTGTCTGTGGAGCAGGACGGACATCAAGAGGTTCGGCAGGAGGTTTGGCTAGAGGGTCGTCAGGAGGGGGAGGTAGGACTGACGGAATCCTTGGCGATGTCAGGCAAGCAGCAGCAGGTGCAGCAGGAGGAGGCGCAGCAGCAGGAGGCGCAGCAGCAGGTGCCTAGAACCATGGCGCAGGCAATCAGGTGCTTCGTGAAGCAGCCAGGAGTGCTGCTAGGCATCGCCGCCATGCTCTCCGCCATCTGCCTGCGAGCCATGCACTTACACTGGGGCATCCAAGATACTGCTGGTAGGGTTCACTCTTGCTGCTCCTGGTGCCAGTGTACACTCTTTCTACCGCCTTCCCTTCCTGCATGGTCCCTGGCTTGATTCTCGACTTGCTCGTCACCCTCCCTCTGTGAATCCGTGCAGTGGCTGCAGCAGCCGTGTGCTGGTGGGTGCTTCAAGAGTGGGTTCTTCACGCCAAACTGCTGCACAGCTCCTTCGCCTGGTAGTTTGCCCATCTCCGCATCATGCTGGTTTCAGTTGCCACTGCGTGAACGCCTCTCACATGTGACTGTGCACTGTGACATGGAAATCACCATCTAGTTTGCCCTATGCTGGTGTGCAGGTGGGGTCGGTCCATCCATGCGAAGCACCACAGCCGGCCCTACCATCATGTGTCAGTGGATGGGCCAAATGTCGTTCTCCTGATCATCACTGGTGGTGTCGTTGTCTCGCGTCTCTTGCTTGGGGTGAGCACGCATGAAGACATGCACACATGGTGCTTGTAAAGCCCGTGTTACTTGCACTATCCTCTTGGCCTGCCTATTCTATGTGTCTGTCACCCTGCTTGTTTCCAGTTGCTGCATTTATGATCCCCTCTTCTGCAGCATTCATCCAACCCATCAATACCGTTCCGTATTCTGTTTAACATGAACCCTTCTGCCCTGCATCTACTCCTTCACCGCCATGCTCAGGCATCAACTCTTTCGCTGACTGCTCTCATGGCCTTCTACCTTACGGCTCTGACGTACGAGTGGACTCACTTTCTGTAAGGGCGAACTCTTTCACAACAGGTTGTCTGCATGTTTTGCAAGTAAATCTTCCCGACCCTTATGACGTACCATTCGTGTTTATCTGTTCACCCATTCATGCATCCAGAGTGCACACTCATGTGCCCATGCATTCACGAATTTCTCGTGCCATCAAGAATGCTCATCTCAAGCATCACCTACGAGATGCGAGATATTGGTTCAGCTTCATATGCCCTCCACTTGACAATGTGATGGGTACAGTTCCTCGTACATTACACAGAAACTGATGGCAAGGCAAGCATGTCATATATGGAGCAAAGTATGTCAAATATGTGTATCTCCTATGTTTGTATAGACTGTATAGGGCCACCTCTTAGAGGGTACAACACTTAGGTATATTCACCTGTACTCTCTCTCTATTCAACAATTCACTTCTCACTTTGATATTAGGGTAAAACTGTCAAACATGTGTAATGTCTATGTTTGCATAGACTGTATAGGGCCACCTCTTAGAGGGTACAACACTTAGGTATATTCTCCTGTACTCTCTCTCTACTCCAACATTCTATTCTCACTCTAATAAAAACACCCTGAAAGCCTGATTTTCAGGGTGTGGTCTGTTCGTGAGCCCTGAGATTTTAGGGTATTCTTTTTGTTTGGCCTGAAATTTCAGGATGTATGTCGTACGCAGCCCTGTTATTTCAGAGTGTTCAGCTTCGCCAAGCCCTGAGGCCTCAGGGTATTAGCGGGGACAGCCCTGATACAGCCCCTCTGTACTGACAGGGGACGATACTAGGCTTATCCCCAGATTCCCGTTGAAGATGCCTATGAATCGCACTAACACCCACCTTCATGCGCGTTTCCTGGGCTTCGCTGGCAGGGAATGGACTTCTGCCCAAGCCGCAAAGGCACTGTATAGTCCAGCGCACCATGCACGCTGCATACGCCGGGCTATTTGCAGGCAGGGACGAAAGTTCGATTGGTCGAACGAATCCTGCATGCACATCCCTTCCAATTCCGTCCCTCTTCGCACCGCTCCGTCCAATTCCGTTATTGTTGCTGCACCTGAAACGCCCTTCCCTACCACGCGTCTCTTGCACACCCAGCTTCATACAGCTGTGCTTTTGGGTCACCAGCAAACTGAGAGACACTGCCTTTCCTCCTCGTCGATCTGTTTCTGCCGCCGCCCATGCGTTTGGGCATTGCTGCCCGCCCATCGCCATGGCGGAGCCTGATAGGGTTGGCAGCTGTAGTCAGGCCCCCGTTGAGCCCGCCCTTGCCTCTAGGTCCCGCGGTCTGACGGGTTTAGATTTCCTGAGGCGAGTCCACGCAGTACCTGCCTCTTCCACCCTGCCTAGGAATCATGCTGAGACATCTGTCCCATTGGCAGCATCACTACCTAGTCTAGCAGCACCAGTTCCAGCAGCACCAGTTCCAGCAGCGCCAGTTCCAGCAGCAACATTTCCTGCCGCGCCGATAGCAGCAGCGCCAGTTCCAGCAGCAACATTTCCTGCCGCGCCGATAGCAGCAGCACCAGTTCCAGCAGCAAGTGTGACATCGTTGGCGCATGGTGCAACCCGCATGGGTCCCATCACGTCCAAGAAGCTGCTCGGTGCCCGGTACCGCCAAGTCACTCTCAGCTTTGGGCGTACGTGGGTAGCACCACCTCCCACGCCGACCGTGATGCTGCCTGCCGAATCTGGGCCCACTTCCCCTGCCGCATCTTCAGACTCAATGCCCATCATCGACGAGGCAGAGGATAAGTATCAAGATGCGCTTTTCCGGTTTAAGAAGGAGTGGTCCTCGGACTTCCCATGGCTTGTGCTGTGTCAGACTAAGGCCGGGTTCCCCTCTGTGAGGTGCAGTGTGTGCATGCATCATGCAGGTCCCGGAACTAACTACGGTCGCGGGGGTGAAGGAGCGGTTGATGTCCAGACACAAGCGTTCCGGAATCACCAGCGCACCAAGAAACACAAGCGAGCAGTGCGGAATCAGGCCATCACGGAGAAGCTGACAAAGGGGCAACAACGAATCGATGATTGTCCGTCGGCGTACGACATCGTGAAGGAACGGGTCATCGCACTCCTGGAGACGCTCATGTTCATTTGCCAGTCAGATGCGCCGATTGAGATGTGGGTCGAGCTGTGCAAGTATCTTTCACGAAGGCGCACGCCGGGCTTCCCGAAGAAGGGCTATGGTTCTTATTTCACAACGTGAGTACTGCTGTCAGTAACCCCATTGTCCATTCTATGCAAGCGTACTGATTTCGTTACCAGTATAGCTTCTAGGAGCTCAGCAGTCGCTTGTACACTTGTAGGAGCTCACCTCTCCCTTCTCTCGTCTAATTCATTGCAGCTATAGCTTCCAGGAGCTCACCACGTCCACAGCGACTTACTTGCGTGCAAGGCAGCACGAGTACTTGCATTCGAGTCCGTTCATCGGACTCAGCTGTGATGAGAGCACTGACAGAGTCCGCGGCAAGCACATGATTGTTTTCGCTACTTTCATTCGTGACCGGCGAGTGGTCACCGAGTTTCTTGCACTGCTGTATGTCGAGAAATGTGATGCTGCGTCCCTTCTTGCAGTGCTCCTAGCTCATCTGGAGAGCATCGGACTAGACCTGAACAAAGTTGCGGGAATCAGCACTGACGGAGCCGCGGTCATGATGGGCGTCACGGGCGGTTTGGTCGCGCGACTTCGTCTTCGCCTGCCTCATCTCGTCTCCTTACATTGCATCGCCCATCGGTAAGTTCCTTGCGCATTTCATTGTTTCATTGTCCCTTCATTGTTACATTGTTGATGTTTTGTTTCATTGTTCCTTCATTCTTTCATCGTTGTTTCATTGTTCCTTCATTCTTTCATCGTTGTTTCATTGTTCCTTCATTATTTCATCGTTGTTTCATTGTTCCTTTCGCATTGCTGATCATGTCTACATTGTTCTGTTTGGCAGGGAAGCCCTAGCTGCAAAGGACGCTGCTAGTGCCACACCGGAGCTTGGCATCGTGGACCTCATCCTGAGGACCGTCGCAGAGCTACTGGGGAGGTCGCACAACTGGCACATGCTGTTCAAGGAGCTGCAGGTGATCTTCTCAATGACGAACCTAGAGCTTCAAGGCATCCACCTCGTTAGGTGGCTCAGCCGTGGCATGGCTGTGCTTAGGCTTGTCGAAGTGCTGCCCGCTGTGATTGTTCTCCTCCTGGAATACGACACGGAGATGTATCACGTGGTTACATCGCTCAAATTTCACGTGTACTTGTTCTTCCTAGCAGATATATTGGAGGAGCTGAACAACCTCAACTTGGCATTCCAGACTCGAGAGGTAGGCCACTGCAATGTACGTATGCGTTAAAGTTTTTGGAAATACTACTCACTACTCCCCTGTTTTTTTTCGTACCTTCCTCCCTTCCACTCAGGTGGACCTCACGGTAGTGGGATCTCTGGTCAGACGCACCTGCGTCTACATCCGTCAGCGCTATATCACCTGTGGCGAGCGTTTTGGGGGTGACGGGAGCAAGCGCCTGGCCACATTTCTCTCGCGACATGGGTCGACCAACAGTCGCAAGGTGACCGTGGAGGGAGTTGACAAGGAAGGCCGGCCGCGAGTGCACCAGTTCAAGCTGCACGAGAAGGAGCTTCCGGGATACAGCGAGATCCCGGGGGATTTGGAGTCCTGCTTTGACCCTTGCAGAGTGTTCGTGAAGGCAGCAGTCGACAATTTGGGGCAGAGACTCGGCGACCTCAACAACCTGAACGGAGTGAGGCTGTGGATGCCTGATACTTGGCCCCGGAACACAGAGGCGCGGGATGAGCTGTGCGCGGTGCACTTGGAGTCGGTCATCGGCATGTTCCATGCGGGTGACAAAAGAGAAGTGCTGCCAGGTATGCCTCACATACCGGTAGCTGCCGGGCTTTGAGCTTGCTGCCGGGATTTGTGCTTTCTGCCAAGCTTGCTGTTGGGCTTTGTGCTTGCTGCCGGGCTTTGTGCTTGCTGACAGGCTTGCAGCCGGGCTTTGTGCTTGCTGCCAGGCTTGCTGTCGGGCTTTGTGCTTGCTGCCAGGCTGTGGAAGCCTGATACTCATATCTTTCACTTCTTTTCTTGTGCTGTGTGTGTGGCAGGAGTGGACAAGAGAGCAGCAAGGAAAGAGCTGAAGACCTTGGTGCCCGTGCTTCAAGGGGCTCCACGTGGAGAGCGCAGCTTTCATGATGGCTTGGCGGCCATGCTGCAGACTAGTGACTGGCCCAAGAGCTACCCCAACTTGGTTCGCCTGTGGGTGGCTGTCGCTGTTCTCCCCATCAGCACTGTCGAATGTGAGCGAGGTTTCAGAAGGCAAAATGTGATCAAAAGTTGGCAACGAACTAGTCTCTGCAACGGCAAGCTGTCAGATCTCATGTGCATGAGCATGCTAGACTGTGACATGGATTGGGGCGCGGTTGTTGACCTGTGGCACAAAACCAAGAAGCGCCGTCCCAGCAAGAAGAACGAGCAGTCCCGTGTCCGCCCAAGGAGCGACAAGGGCAAGGAGAAGCAAGGGCATGCGTCAGACAACGAGAGAGAGGAGGATGGTGGTGAGCCAGAGGATGATGATGGTGACAGTAGCTGTGGGTTTAGCTCTGATGATGAAGGAAATTTCTAATTTGATGTGTCTAAACCGTAATGAATGATGTACTACTCTGCCATACTGTGCGTGCATATGTTTTATAAACATTGTGAGGTTGGTTGTAACGAAAAAGCTGCACTTCAAAAAGTGCCCTGTCAGCTCAGGGTCCTGTCTTGAAAATGCCCTGTATGAACAGGGTGTGCATAGCGCTCAAACCCTGAGGGGTGCACGCTTTTCAGAGGGTGAACCCTGAGGGCTCAGGGTGCCTGAATTTGAATCTGAGGGCCTGGTTAGGATCCCCCACCTACCGCTTCCGCCCCTACCCTAGCTAGGCCCCGTCGCGCCCCTCCTAGCCCAGTCGCGCCCCTCCTGGGCCCTTCCGCGCCTCCTAGCCCCGTCGCGCCCCTCCTGGGCCCCGTCGCGCCTCCTAGCCCATTCGCGCCCCTCCTGGGCCCTGCCGCGCCTCCTAGCCCCGTCGCGCCCCTCCTGGGCCCCGTCGTACCTCCTAGCCCAGTCGCGCCCCTCCAGGGCCCTGCCGCGCCTCCTAGCCCCGTCGCGCCCCTCCTGGGCCCCGTCGCGCCTCCTAGCCCAGTCGCGCCCCTCCTGGGCCCCGTCGCGCCTCCTAGCCTAGTCGCGCCCCTCCTGGGCCCCGTCGCGCCTCCTAGCCCAGTCGCGCCCCTACAGGGCCCTGCTGCGCCTCCTAGCCCAGTCGCGCCCCTCCTGGGCCCTGTCGCGCCTCCTAGCCCAGTCGCGCCCCTCCTGGGCCCTGCCGCGCCTCCTAGCCTAGTCGCGCCCCTCCTGGGCCCCGTCGCGCCTCCTGGCCCAGACGCGCCCCTCCTGGGCCCCGTCGCGTCCCCCCTAGCCCCGTCGCGCCCCTTCTGGGCCCCGTCGCACCCCTCCTGGGCCCCGTCATGCCTTTTAGCCCCGTCGCGCCCCGCCTGGCCCCGTCGCGACTGCCTGGCCCCGTTGCGACCGCCTGGCCCCGTCGCGCCCTGCCTAGCCCCGTCGCGCCCCTCCTGGGCCTCGTCGCGCCCTGCCTGGCCCCGCCGCGCCTGCTTGGCCCCACCGCGCCTGCTTGGCCCCGCCACGCCTGCCTGGCGCCCGTCCCAGCCGGCCCCGCGCACGTCCCGTCGACCTGGTGCCCATTGCTTCTGGCCCCCGCGCCCGTCCTGCCCCGAGCTGTGTGCGGCCCGCCTGTCGTCCCTGCCCCGGCTCTGCATCCTCCCTTGTACTATTCCTCATCACCTGCACCGCACTGCACCGCCCTTCACAGCCCTGCACCGCACTGCACTGCACGGTACTGCCCTGCACCGCACTGCACCGCGCTGCACCGCACTGTACGGCACTGTACCGCCCTGCACCGCACTGCACCGCGCTGCACAGTCCTGCACTGCTCCTGATGGCGGCGGAGCTTCGCTTTGACGCTGAAGGCCAGCCTCTGGAGTTCGAGGCGTGGCTCGCCGACCTCCGTCGCCACCTCACTGGTCATCGGCAGGATGGCCACCCGCTTTCCGCACACCTTGACGGTACGCTCCCCTGCCCAGACCCCCCTGCTGTTCTGCCCGCTGATCCCACACCCGCTGAGCGCGAGTCTACTGTAGCCACTGCACTTGCGCGCTCTGTTTGGCTTTCCCAAGACGCTCTCGCTCAGCTTGCCATTAGCAATGCCCTTCCCCCGTCTGAGCGCCCTCGCTTTAGGTCAATCACTACCGCCCAGGCTTACTTAGATGCTGTCATCAAGCGCTATTCCACCCCTCCTGCTGCCTCGGTGGGTCGCCTGATCCTCCCGATGCTCTTTCCCGACCTTGCGTCTTTCCCCACTGTCTCTGACCTAGCTGCCCACCTACGCTCGATAGATGAGACTTGGCGCGCTGCCTGCACTGACACACAGCTTAGAGACCACCAGCCGCCCATTACCTCTACCCTCTACCTGCTTGCCACCCGCCTCCCTGACCACCTTGCCGCCGCCCGCGACCGCTTCCTCCGCATCCGCAGCAGCCGCGACCGCTTCCTTAGCATCCGCAGCAGCCGTGACCGCTTCCTTAGCATCCGCAGCAGCCGCGACCGCTTCCTTAGGGGAGCCTGGCTGGTCCTGCGGAGTCGCCGCCTCTGCAGTCGCAAAAGCAGCAGCAGCAGCCGCACCAGCCGCACCAGTCGCAGCAGCCGCAGCAGTCCTCGCAGACGAGGCAGACGAGTGTCCTCCCGCCCGGGTGGCCCGGCACTGGAGGTGGTCGGGCGCGTGGTGGTGTGCCGAGTGGTGGTTCGGGAGGCGTGCATTGTCAGTACCAGATCCAGACCGGTCCTCGCCGCGGCTTCGTTTGCGGTAAGATCGGTCATACCACTCCCCGCTGATTTCGTCGCCTGGACGACCTGTTTCGTCAGCGCTTCGGCCCTTCGCCAGACCTCCCAGACTGGCACAGTTTGCTTAGTCGTAGAATTCAGATTTTTGACATGGACATGGATGCCATTGTTTCTGCTCTGCATGTGATGTATGCTGATGACTCTAGTGCGCTCCCCACTTATTACTCCCTGTCGTCTAGTGTAGGTGTGCCTAGCTTAGCCTCCCCTGCTGCCTCATGCGTAGGATCCCCTGCTTTGTTTAGCCTTGGTGCTTCCGCTGTCGCCCCGTCGCCGGACGCCACTGCTTCGCTTTCCTTCACCTTGGACTCTGGCGCTTCCCGGTGCTTCTTCCGCGACTCTACTACACTGACGCCGCTTCCTGCTCCTGCTGCCGTTTCTCTTGCTGACCCCTCCGGCGGTCCGGTAGTCGCCCGCAGTTCCACCACCCTTCCCTGTCCGGCGGTTCCCTCGGGCTCTCTTACAGGTCTGCATATCCCCTCGTTCTCCAGGAACCTAGTTGGTGTCGGCTGCCTCCAGGACCTTGGCGTCACCACTACGTTCCCTGGTCACGAGCGGTATGCTATCTGTACCAAGGCCGCCACTGGTGCCCCCCTGTCCACGTTCCCCCGGGACCCGGTGTCCGGCCTGTTCACTCTGGACACCGTGACCCCCCTGGCTGGGGCACCCCCTCAGGTGGCTGCGTCTACCCAGGTTGCCGCTGCCTGCTCCTGTCAGTCCCTCACTCACCCGACTCTCCTTTGGCACCACCGCCTAGGTCACCCTGCGCTCGCGCGTCTGCGTCACATGTCCCAGCACAGTCTCGTCCTTGGTCTCGCTGGTTCTCTCCCCGCTTTTCCCTCCTCCCCTGCCCCACCTTGCACGCCTTGCGTCGAGGGTCGGCTTCGCCTTTCTCCTCACTACTCCTCGTTTTCCCCTACCACCGCGCCGCTGCAGACCCTGCACATGGACGTCTGAGGCCCCGCCCCCGTCCATGGGCCGCGTCGAGAGCGCTACTTCCTTGTGCTTGTCGATGACTTTACTCGCTACACCTCGGTCTTTCCCCTGGAGCGGAAGGCCGACGTGCCTGACGCTCTCATCCCCTGGCTTGTCTCTGCAAGTGTCCACCGAGGTCTCCCTGTCTTGCGCCTTCACTCCGACCGTGGTGGCGAGTTTGCCTCAGGTGTCCTTGGTCGCTTTTGTCGTGTGGAGGGCATCACCCAGACGTTCACCCTACCGGACTCCCCACAGCAGAATGGGGTCGCTGAGCAACACATCGGTTTGGTCATAGAGGTGGCTTGCAGCTCCATGATCCATGCCGGTGCACCCCATTTTCTGTGGCCGTTTGCTGTGCGCTACGCTTCTCACCAGCTTAACCTGTGGCCACACCCCCAGCAGCCGCAGGTTTCGCCGACCCGTCTTTGGACTGGGTCTCCTGGTGACGCGTCTGCATTCCACGTCTGGGGCTGCCTTGCTCACGTCCGTGCCTCCGGCACGGACAAGCTCACAGCCTGCACCCTTCCCTGCGTCTTCCTCGGTTTTCCCTTTGACGCGTCCGACTGGCACTTCTACCACCCGCCGTCTCACCGCTTCTTTCACTCTCGCGACGTCACCTTTGACGAGTCCGTCTCCTACTACCGTCGCTTCCACCACCGCGGTCCCCCAGTTACCCCCCCCCTGTTCCTGGTCACTCCTTCCCGGGTAGTCCCTGCCCCCCCCCCATCCTCCTCCCCGTCCTGCCCTCTCTGGTGTCACCCCTCTTCCGTCGGTGGTCCCGGTTGAGGAGTCTTCGGACTCTGGTGGTCCTGCGGCGCAGTCCTCACCGGCTGCCCCTCCCCAGGCGTCCCCTCCTCCACCGCCTCTGCCGCCGCTGTCGCCCCTGCTGTCGCAGCCGTTGTCACCTCCGCCGCCGCCACCGCCGGCGCAGCCGTTGTTGTCGCTGCCGCCGTCGTTGCTGTCGCAGCACCCGTTCGTTGACTCTGGGGGTGCTGGCGTTGGAGTGCGTGCTAGTCCCGGTAGACCTGGTGGTGGTACCGGTCCTCGAGGGGTTTCGGACCCTGGGGGTGTTCCCTCTGGGGGTGCTGGCGTGGAGTGTGCCGGTGGTAGCCGAGGAGCAGCTTGCGATCCCGATGTCGCTGTTGTGCTGCCGCAGCAGCAATCCCCGCCAATGTCAGCCCTTCGCCTGCTTGGCCTTCCGGCCCCTGACCCTGCGTCTGTTCCTCTTTGGCCGTCTCCTCCTCTTCCCGTTTACGGCCCTATGTTCCCACCGCCGGACTCGTCCCCGTCTCGTTTTCCCCCTCGTTCCCCCCCTGTGTCCCCTCCTCTGTCTCCTGACCCGACGCCTCCGTCTCACGTCAGGTCCCGCCGTCCCTCCCGCGCTCGTCCTGTCTCCCCTGTCCCGCGCTCTCATCCTATGTTGCTCCGTTCTCACGCGTCTCGTCCTCCCCTTCTACCGTCGCCTCCTCTGTCCTCTCTTACCGTTGCGCCTCCCCCTCTGTCTGACTACCTTCGTGCCGCTCGTCCTCTTGTTCCTCGTGTTCTCGCCTCTCTCGTTACTGACCCGTCTGTTCCGGTCTCGTGCCTTGCCGCTCTTGTCGCTGTGGTCGCTGACTTCGCCTCTACCCGCCGCCTTGACTACGCCACCGCTCTGGTCTCTGACCCTACCTGTCCTCCGTCTGTCGGGGGTGCTCCTGCCCTTGGCGGTGACGTCCTGGAGGACCGCCAGTTCGAGCTTGCTTTCCTGTCCGAGGCTGCTCCCCATCTCTGTTCCATGCTGCTAGTCCCTGAGGGTGACCCAGACGCTTTCGACATCCCGACCCCTCGCACTTACGCTGAGGCGACCTCGGGACCTTGGGCCTCTCAGTGGATAGCTGCCATGGAGCAGGAGATGGCATCTTGGAGATCCACCGGCACCTTCGTCGACGCAGTTCTCCCACCTGGGGTGAACGTAGTCGATGGCCGCTGGCTCTTCAAGGTGAAGCCGTCCTGGAGAGCCGCTGACTGAAGCCTCTAGCCACGTAGAGCGCCTTAAACACAGGCGGCTCTCCAGGACGTCAAAGATGACTACTCTTCGGGTTCTATTACACCTAGCTGCTCAGCGTGACTACGAGCTTCACTCTCTCGACTTCTCCACTGCCTTCCTTCAGGACAGCCTGCACGAGCAGGTCTACTTGCGTCGCCCTCCCGGCTTTACTGGCACCTTCCCTCCTGGGACCCAGTTTGCTTCTGCGGCGCCCCGTCTACGGCCTGCGCCAGGCTCCTCGTGAGTGGCACGACACGCTGCGTGCTACCCTTGCTGATCTGCAGTTCTTTCCGTCTTCCGCAGACCCCTCACTTTTCGTTCGTGCTGGCCAAACTCCGTTCTACATCCTTGTTTACGTCGACGACCTGGTCTTTGCCACAGCAGAGAGGGACTCACTGGCCTTAGTGAAGGCAGAGCTGCTGAAGAGACACACGTGCACTGACCTTGGAGAACTGCGCCGTTACCTTGGCTTGCAGATCTCCAGGGACAGAGCAGCGCGCACCATCACCTTGACTCAGTCACGCTTGGTGCGCCAGGTCCTTCAGAGGTTCGGCCTTCAGTTCTCCTCTGCACAGCCCACCCCTCTGCCTGTAGACCACAGACTCTCTGCTCCAGTTTCTGAGGAGTCGGTAGAGCCCAACGGCCCCTACGCAGATCTGGTGGGTTACCTCATGTACCTGATGACTTGCACTCGCCCAGATCTCGCATACCCTCTCAGCATCCTGGCTCGCTTTGTGGCCACAGGTAGACACCGACCGCAGCACTGGTCTGCCACTAAGAGGGTTTTGCGTTATCTTGCTAGTACATCAGGCATGGGGTTAGTGCTAGGAGGACGTGGGCCAGTGGTCCTTACTGGACACACAGACGCTTCTTGGGCAGACGACGCCGAGACACTCAGGTCTACCCAGGGCTACTGCTTCAGCCTTGGCTCAGGTGCCGTCTCGTGGAGAGCTACCCGCTCCTCGTCAGTTGCCCAGTCCAGCTGTGAGGCCGAGATCTACGCTGGTGCCATGGCGGCACAGGAGCTCCGCTGGCTAACCTTCTTGCTCACTGACTTAGGTGAGCGGCCTAGCTCTGCCCCGGTCCTGTTCGCTGACAACAGGGCCATGATCCTCCTGTGTCATGAGCCTCGACTCGAGGGCAGAGCAAAGCATATTCAGCTGCGGTACTTCCTCTTGCGCGAGCTACAGCAGCGACGCCAGGCTCGCGTAGTACACTTGGCCTCAGGTGCCAACACAGCTGATATCTTTACGAAGGCGCTTGCGCCTAAAGATCATCAGCGGCACTGTGTACAGCTTGGTCTAGTTCCTGTAGCCTCTCACTTGCTAGGGCCTTGACTTTGTCCTGTCCTTTATATGTGTACTCAGACTGGACTTGTGTCCTCTCCCAGTGGCTGGACTAGTAGTGCCGCCCTGGTCTTGTTCTTGCCTTGCCTGTACTCCTTCTGATTGATCTTTTAGACCCTTGTCTCAGAGGCTGGACTAGTAGTGCCGCCCTGAGCTGCTTGTTCAGAACCTGCCCCTATGCAGTCTAGGGGGTGTGTTAAACATGTGTATCTCCTATGTTTGTATAGACTGTATAGGGCCACCTTTTAGAGGGTACAACACTTAGGTATATTCACCTGTACTCTCTCTCTACTCAACAATTCACTTCTCACTTTGATAATGTAATCATGCCGTGATATAATGCAATGAAACGTGAAGGTGTGTATCCTAAGTGTCGAGTGACCCGCTGGGGTTACCCTTGAGAAGATCCTCAGGGAAGGGCCAAAGGTGTACAGCTTGGGGGGCTATGGGCACATTTCGCTATTAACAAGCCCTTTTAACTCAGTCTTTAGTGGCTGAGTCTCTGACATGGTATCAGAGCGTTGATGACTCATGTTCAATTCCCAGTGCTAGCGCTGCAGAGGCGCTTGTGTCTTCCACCTATCCCAGCGAGGGGAGGTGTCGAGTGACCCGCTGGGGTTACCCTTGAGAAGATCCTTGGGGAAGGATGTTAGAAGACTAACTTAGTTACCGTATTAGCCCGGATAGAAGACTCATGGGTCTTATCACATACTGTTTGGAAATAGTCAAAAGGGTCTTATAAACGGGGGAAAAAATGGTGGAAGTGGGTCTTATAAACGGAACCATCGTAACTTTATAGGAAAACACCAGGAATAGTTACACCATACTTCTGGCAAAAGTTTTCATAGAGAAGGCGTCACAAAGGGGGCGGCTTTTTTGGCGGCAATTATGACGGCAGACACGAGTGAAGCAGCAAGGGTGGAACGAGGGTGTGGAGTGCGACCATCCCAGCCGTCTATCAAGCTGTGATTTCAATACCAGGGAGACACTCGAGGAACACCTGTCAGAAACACTTGTCACGAGTCGCGTCAGAAACACATGCTTCCAGCCTAGCACATCGCCAACTGGACATTCGGCACGATAAATCTTTGTCCGAATTTTTCCCAATACATGAAACAACATAGAAACTACAATTTGATTAAAGAAAACCGAATTGGCACAAAAAATGTAATAACCGTCCATGGGAAGGGGGAATATAAATTATTTGAATACCCCCCCCCCCCCCTCCCCTCCCCCTGTTAAAATGCAAGAATAATCACTAGTGTGAGAAACCTAGAACATATACTTGTTGGGGTTGTACTCACTAGAAGCACACACCTAGGCTAGCCTATAACTTCTACATACAGCCTATGTATAAGTTGACACACCCCCTAGGCTAGAGAAGGGGTGGTGCTAAGCAAGAAGCACACAGCTCAGGGCGGCACTTCTAGTCCAACCACTGAGGCAGGGGTCCGGAGACCAGTCAGCAAGAGTACAAACAAGACTAAAGCAAACCAAGGCAGCACTACTAGTCCAACCACTGGAGGCAAGGCCACAAGGCCTGTCAGACAGGTATATATAGTAGAGAGTACACAATCAGGGTCCTAACAAGTGAGTAGCTACAGGAACAAGACCAAGCTGCACACAGTGCCGCTGATGATCTTTCGGTGCAAGCGCCTTCATAAAGATATCAGCTGTGTTGGCACCGGAGGCCCAGTGAACTACGCGGGCCTGGCGACGCTGCTATAGCTCGCGCAGGAGGAAGTACCGCAGCTGGATGTGCTTCGCTCTGCCTTCAACCCGAGGCTCTTGACACAGGAGACCGGGGCAGAGCTAGGCCGCTCACCTAAGTCAATGAGCAAGAAGGTAAGCCAGCGGAGCTCCTATGCCGCCATGGCATCGGCGTAGATCTCAGCCTCACAGCTGGACTGAGCAACAGACGACGAGCTAGTGGATCTCCAAGAGATATCACCCGAACCAAGGCTAAAACAGTAGCCCTGAGACGACCTGACAGTCTTAGAGTCGTCTGCCGAAGAAGCGTCTGTGTGCCCAGTGAGAACCACTGGCCTGCGTACTCCAAGCACTAACCCCATGCCCAATGTACTTGCTAGATATCGCAAAACCCTCTTAGCGGCCGACCAGTGCTGTGGTCGGTGTCTGCCTGTGGCCACAAAGCGAGCCAGGATGCTGAGAGGGTATGCAAGATCAGGGCGAGTGCAAGTCATCAGGTACATGAGGCAACCCACCAGCTCTGCGTAGGGTCCGCTGGGCTCTACTGGCTCCTTAGGAACGGAAGCGGAGAGCCCATGGTCTACAGGTAGAGGTGTGGACTGTGCGGAGGAGAACTGAAGACCGAACCTCTGAAGGACCTGACGCACCAAGTGTGACTGCGTCAGAGTGATGGTGCGTGCTGCTCTGTCCCTAGAGATCTGCAGGCCAAAATAGCGACGCAGCTCTCCAAGGTCAGTGCAGGTGTGTCTCTTCAGCAGCTCGGCCTTCACAGAGGCCAGTGCGTCCCTGTCAGCAATAGCGAAGACCAGGTCGTCTAGGTAGACAAGGATGTAGAACGGAGTTTGGCCTGAACGCACAAAAAGTGAGGGGTCAGCAGAGGACGGAAAGAAGTGCAGGTCACCTAGCGTAGCGTGCAACGCAACGTGTCGTGCCACTCGCGGGGAGTCTGGCGCAGGCCGTAGACCGGGTGCCTGAAAAGCCACTGGATCCTAGGGGGGAAGGTACCAGTGAAGCCCTGTGGTCGGCGCAGGTAGACGTGCTCATGTAGGCTGCCCTGAAGAAAGGTAGTAGAGAAGTCGAGGGAGTGAAGCGCGAAGTCGCGCTGTACTGCTATGTGTAGCAGTGCCCGAAGAGTAGTCATCTTCGGGGTCGGGGCGAAGGTCTGGAAGAAGTCCACCCCCTCGCGCTGGCTGAAGCCTCTAGCCACGTAGTGCACCTTGAAGACAAGCAGCTCTCCAGGGGGGGGTTCACCTTTAAGAGCCACCGACCATCGACTGCAGAGTTTTCTGCTAGAAAAGGAGCTTATGCGGAAGTGCCTGATGCAGATAGAGCTCTCTAGCTCTGTCGTTCTCTATGGAGAAAGTTGCCTTCAGAATTGTGTGTTTCACTGAGTAGCTTTTGAGAAAGCTTAGGCACACAAATTCACTAGAATCAAGGTTACAAAGTTAACAAAGTGGGAAAATAGAATGTTAGAGTAGTGAGAGAGTACATGTGTATATAGCTAAGAGTTGTACCCTATAAGAGATGGCTCTATATAGTCTATGCAAACATAGTAGATACACATGTTTGACACACCCCCTAGACTGCATAGGGACAGGTCCTGACCTAACAGCTCAGGGTGGCACTACTAGTCCAACCTCTGAGACAAGGGTCTAAAAGACCAGTCAGAAGGAGTACAGACAAGGCAAGAACAAGTACAGGGCGGCACTACTAGTCCAACCACTGTGAGAGGACACAAGTCCAGTCTGAGTGTACATATATATAGGACAGTACAACGTCAAGGCCCGAGCAAGTGAGAGACTACAGGAACTAGACCAAGCTGTACACAGTGCCGCTGATGATCTTTAGGCGCAAGCGCCTTCGTAAAGATATCAGCTGTGTTGGCACCTGAGGCCACGTGTACTATGCGAGCCTGGCGGCGCTGCTGGAGCTCACGCAGGAGGAAGTACCGCAGCTGGATGTTCTTTGCTCTGCCCTCGAGTCGAGGCTCCTGACACAGGAGGATCATGGCCCTGTTGTCAGCGTACAGGACCAGGGCAGAGCTAGGCCGCTCACCTAGGTCAGTGAGCAAGAAGGTCAGCCAGCGGAGCTCCTGTGCCGCCATGGCACCGGCGTAGATCTCGGCCTTACAGCTCGACTGGGCAACAGACGAGGAGCGGGTAGCTCTCCACGAGACGGCACCTGAGCCAAGGCTGAAGCAGTAGCCCTGGGAAGACCTGAGCGTCTTGGCGTCGTCTGCCCAAGAAGCGTCTGTGTGTCCAGTAAGGACCACTGGCCTGCGACCGCCTAGCACTAACCGCATGCCCGATGTACTTGCAAGATAACGCAAAACCCTCTTAGCGGCAGACCAGTGCTGCGGTCGGTGTCTGCCTGTGGCCACAAAGCGCGCCAGGATGCTGAGAGGGTATGCGAGATCTGGGCGAGTGCAAGTCATCAGGTACATGAGGCAACCCACCAGCTCAGCGTAAGGACCACTGGGATCTAACGACTCCTCAGGAACTGGAGCGGAGAGTCTGTGGTCTAGAGGAAGAGGGGTGGGCTGTGCGGAGGAGAACTGAAGGCCGAACCTCTGAAGGACCTGGCGCACCAAGTCTGACTGAGTCAGGGTGATGGTGCGCGCGGCTCTGTCCCTGGAGATCTGCAAGCCAAGGTAACGGCGCAGCTCTCCAAGGTCAGTGCAAGTGTGTCTCTTCAGCAGCTCTGCCTTCACGGAGGCCAGTGCGTCCATGTCTGCAGTGGCGAAGACCAGGTCGTCTACGTAGACAAGGATGTAGAATGGATTCTGACCAGCGCGAACGAAGAGCGAGGGGTCTGCAGAGGACGGAAAGAACTGCAGGTCAGCAAGGGTAGCACGCAACGTGTCGTGCCACTCACGGGGCGCCTGGCGCAGGCCGTAGACTGGGCGCCGCAGAAGCCACTGGGTCCCAGGAGGGAAGGCGCCAGTAATGCCCTGAGTGCGACGCAGGTAGACCTGCTCGTGTAGGCTGCCCTGAAGGAAGGCAGTGGAGAAGTCAAGGGAGTGAAGCTCGTAGTCACGCTGAGCCGCTACGTGTAGCAGAACCCGAAGAGTAGTCATCTTCGGGGTAGGAGCGAAAGTCTGAAAGAAGTCCACCCCCTCACGCTGACTGAAGCCTCTAGCCACGTAGTGCGCCTTGAACACAGGCGGCTCTCCAGGAGGGCACTTCACCTTGAAGAGCCAGCGGCCATCGACTACGTTCACCCCAGGTGGGGGAACTGCGTCGACGAAGGTGCCGGTGGATCTCCAAGATGCCATCTCCTGCTCCATGGCAGCTATCCACTGAGAGGCCCAAGGTCCCAAGGTGGCCTCAGCGTAAGTGCGAGGGGTCGGGATGTCGAAAGCGTCTGGGTCACCCTCAGGGACTAGCAGCATGGAACAGAGATGGGGAGCAGCCTCGGACAGGAAAGCAAGCTCGAACTGGAGGTCCTCCAGGACGTCACCTCCAAGGGCAGGAGCACCCCCGACCGACGGAGGACAGGCAGGGTCAGAGACCAGAGCGGTGGCGTAGTCAAGGCGGCGGGTAGAGGCGAAGTCAGCGACCGCAGCGACAAGGGCATCAAGACTCGAAACCGGAACAGACGGGTCGGTAACGAGAGAGGCAAGGACCCGAGGAACAAGAGGAGGAGCAGCACGAAAGTAGTCAGACAGAAGAGGAGACGCAACTGTAAGAGAAGACGGAGGAGGCGACGGGAGGAGGGGAGGACGAGACGCATGGGAACGGAGCAACATAGGGTGAGATCGTGAGGCGGGGGAGACAGGAGGAGCGCGGGAGGGACGGCGAGACCAGACGTGAGAGGGAGGCGTCGGGTCAGGAGACAGAGGAAGGGACACGGGTGGGGAACGAGGAGGAAGGCGCGCCGGGAACGAGTCCGGCGGAGTGAACACAGGGCCGTAGACGCGACGAGGAGGAGACGGCAGGAGAGGAACAAACGCAGGGTCAGGGGACGGAAGGCCGAGCAGACGAAGGGCGGACACCGGTGGGGACTGCCGCCGCGGCGACACAACACCAACACCAGGGCCGCAAGCTGCGCGACGGCGACCTCCCAAAACCTCCACGCCGGCACCCCCAGAAGGGACACCCCCAAAGCCCGAAACCTCGCCAGCGCCGGTACCACCCCCAGGCCCGCCGGGACAAGCCACGAGAGGAGCCCCGGGACGAGGACCCACCTCAACGCCAGCAACCCCAGAGTCCACAAACTGCGGCAGCAACGACAGCGGCGGCGGCTGCAACGGTGGCGGCGGCGGAGACGACAGCAGCAGCAGCTGTGGCGACGGCGGCTGTGGAGGCGGTGGAGGTGGAGACAGCGGGGGAGGGACAGACGGCGAGGACTGCGCCGGGGGACTACCAGAGTCAGAAGACTCCTCGACCGGGATGACCGACGGGAGGGGGGTGACGTGAGACACGCCAGAGGGGGCCGGACGGGGGGGAGGGGGGGGGGGAGGGGCAGGGACCACCTAGGAGGGAGGAACCAGAAACAGGGGGGGAGTCACCGGGGGACGGCGGTGGGGGAAGCGATGATAGAAGGAGACGGACTCGTCAAAGGTGACGTCGCGAGAGTGAAACAAGCGGTGAGACGGCGGGTGGTAGAAGTGCCAGTCGGACGCGTCAAGGGGGAAACCGAAGAAGACACAGGGGAGGGTGCGGGCAGTGAGCTTGTCCGTGCCAGAGGCACGAATGTGAGCAAGGCATCCCCAGACGTGGAACGCTGACGCGTCACCAGGGGACCCGGTCCACAGAAGGGTCGGCGAAACCTGCGGCCGCTGAGGGTGCGGCCACAGGTTAAGCTGGTGAGCAGCGTAGCGCACGGCGAACGGCCACAGAAAATGGGGTGCACCGGCATGGATCATGGAGGTGCGAGCCACCTCCATGACCAAACCGATGCGTTGCTCAGCGACCCCATTCTGCTGCGGGGAGTCCGGCAGGGTAAACGTCTGGGTGATGCCCTCCGCACGACAGAAGCGGCCGAGGACACCAGAGGCAAACTCGCCACCACGGTCGGAGTGAAGACGGAAGACAGGGAGACCGCGGTGGACACGAGCAGAAACAAGCCAGGGGATGAGAACGTCAAGCACGTCGGCCTTCCGTTCCAGGGGAAAGACGGTGGTGTAGCGCGTGAAGTCGTCGACAAGCACGAGGAAGAAGCGCTCGCGACGCGGCCCATGGACGAGGGCGGGGCCCCAGACGTCCATGTGCAGAGTCTGCAGCGGTGCGGCGGTAGGGGGAAAGGAGGAAGAGTGAGGGGCACGGCGAAGCCGGCCCTCGACGCAAGGCGTGCACGGTGGGGCGGGGGAGGAGGGAAACTCGGGGAACGAACCGGGGAGACCAAGGACGAGACCGTGCTGGGACATGTGACGCAGACGCGGGAGCGCAGGGTGACCTAGGCGGTGGTGCCAAAGGAGAGTCGGGTGAGTGAGGGACCGACAGGAGCAGGCAGCAGCAACCTGGGTAGACGCAGCCACCTGGGGGGACGGCCCAGCCGGGGAAGTCACGGTGTCAAGTGTGAACAGGCCGGACACCGGGTCCCGGGGGAACGTGGTAAGGGGGGCACCAGTGGCGGCCTCGGTACAGACAGCATACCGCTTGTGACCAGGGAACGTAGTGGTGACGCCAAGGTCCTGGAGGCAGCCGACACCAATTAGGTTCCTGGAGAACGAGGGGATATGCAGACCTGTGAGAGAGCCCGAAGGAACCGCCGGACAGGGAAGGGAGGTGGAACTGCGGGCGACTACCGGACCACTAGAGGGGTCAGCAAGAGAAACTGCAACAGGAACAGGAAGCGGCGTCAGCGTAGTGGAGTCGCGGAAGAAACACCAGGAAGCGCCAGAGTCCAAGGTGAAGGAAAGCGCAGCAGTGGCGCCTGGCGGCGGAGAAGCGATGGAAGCACCGAGGCTAAACAAAGCAGGTGATCCTACGCCTGACGCAGCAGGGGAGTCTACGCTAGACACACCTACACTAGGCAACACGGGGTAATAAGAAGGAAGCACACTAGAGTCATCAGCATACATCACATGCAGGGCGGCTACAATGGCATCCATGTCCAAGTCAAAAATCTGAATACTACGCCTAAGCAAACTGTGCCAGTCCGGGAGGTCGGGCGACGGGCCAAAGCGCAGACGGAACAGGTCGTCCAGGCGACGAAAACAACGAGGAGTGGAATGACCGATCTTACCGCAAACGAAGCCGCGGCGAGGACCGGTCTGGATCTGGTACTGACAGCGCACGCCTCCGGAACCACCACCCGGCACACCACCATGCGCACGGCCACCACCAGCTCCAGGCCACCCAGGCGGGAGGGCACGCGCCTGCCTCGTCTGCGGCGGCTGCTGCGGCTGCTGCGGAGGTTGCGGCTGCGGCGACTGCTGCTGCTGCGACTGCGGAGGCAACGGGTCAGCTGGACGGGGCAGGGTCCCCTCGTCCGCTCCAGCACCAGACGACCCGACTCCACCACCACCCCCTCCTGCACCCCCGCCTCCTCCGCCGCGCCCAGCCTTGGGGCGGCGGCCCTTCCCCAAGCGAAACTGCGCTGCAGCAGCAATCGCAGCCACAGCGACAGAGCCGTCGGAGAAGGTACACTGAGCGGGGGCACAACCCTGAAAGATAGGGACCGGCACGGTACCGCTCGCCTGGGCAATGGAGCGGTGGCGGGTCTCAATAACAGTCAGGGTGTCTACAAAGTCGGTGAGGGTGAGCTCACCGGGGTGAATGCTAAGGAACTGGTCGCGGGCGGCGGCAAGGCGGTCAGGGAGGCGGGTGGCAAGCAGGTAGAGGGTAGAGGTCATGGGCGGCTGGTGGGCTCTAAGCTGTGCATCAGTGCAGGCTGCGCGCCAGGCCTCATCTATCGAGCGCAGGTGGGCAGCTAGGTCAGAGACAGTGGGGAAAGACGCAAGGTCAGGAAAGAGCATCGGGAGGATCAGACGGCCCACTGAGGCAGCAGGGGGGGCAGAATAGCACTTGATTACAGCATCTAAGTAGGCCTGGGCGGTAGTGATGGACCTAAAGCGAGGGCGCTCAGGCGGGGGAAGGGCATTGCTAATGGCGAGCTGAGCAACAGCGTATCGGGAAAGCCAGACAGAGCGTGCAAGGGCAGCGGCTGCAGTGGACTCGCGCTCAGCGGGTGTGGGGTCAGCAGGCAGCACAGCAGGGGGGTATGGGCAGGGGAGCGTACCGTCAAGGTGGGCGGAAAGCGGGTGGCCATCCTGCCTCTGACCTGTGAGGTGGCGGCGGAGGTCGGCAAGCCACGCCTCGAACTCCAGTGGCTGACCTTCAGCATCGAAGCGAAGCTCCGCCGCCATCAGGAGCAGTGCAGGACTATACAGGGCGGTGCAGTGCGGTGCCGTGCGGTGCAGTGCTGTGTAGTGCGGTGCAGTGCGGTTCAGGGCGGTGCAGTGCGGTGCAGTACGGTCCAGTGCGGTCAAGTGCGGTGCAGCGCGGTGCAGTGCGGTGCAGAGTGGTGCAGGGAGGTGCAGCACGGTGCCGTGCAGTGCAGTGTAGGGCAGGGGATGGGGGACAGTACCAGGGAGGATGCAGGGCTGGGGCTGTGACGACGAGCGAGCCGCACACAGCCCGGTGCAGGACAGGCGCGGGGCCGGCTGAGGCGAGCGCCAGGCGGGCACGGCGGGGCCAGACAGGGAACGACGGGGCCGGGCAGGGCGCGACGAGGCCGGGCAGGGCGCGACGGGGCCGAGGAGGGCGCGTCGGGGCCGGGCAGGGGGCGACGGGGCCGGGCAGGGCGCGACGGGGCCGGGCAGGGCGCGACGGGGCCGGGCAGGGCGCGACGGGGCCGAGCAGGACGCGTCGGGGCCGGGCAGGGCGCGTCAGGGCCAAGCGGTCGCGACGGGGCCGGGCAGGCGCGACGAGGGCCGGGCGGGCGCGACTGGGCTAAGGGCGGGACGGGGCCCAGGAGGGGCGCGGCCATGATAGGAGGCGAAACGAGGCCCAGGAGGGGCACGATCGGGCGAGGAGGCGCGACTGGGGTCAGGGGCGCGACGGGGCCCAGGAGGGGCGTGACTGGGCTAGGAGGCGCGCTAGGGGCCCAGGAGGGGCGCGACTGGGCTAGGAGGCGCGCTAGGGGTCCAGGAGGGGCGGGCTGGACGAGGGGACGCGCTGGGGCCCAGGAGGGGCGCGACTGGGCTAGGAGGCGCGCTAGGGGCCCAGGAGGGGCGCGACTGGGGTCGAGGGCGCGCTAGGGCCCAGGAGGGGCGCGACTGGGCTAGGAGGCGCGCTAGGGGCCCAGGAGGGGCGGGCTGGACGAGGGGACGCGCTAGGGCCCAGGAGGGGCGCAACTGGGGTAGAGGGCGCGCTAGGGCCCAGGAGGGGCGCGACAGGGCTAGGAGGCGCGATAGGGCCCAGGAGGGGCGCGGCGAGGCCTAGCGAGGGTAGGAGCGGAAGCGGTAGGTGGGGGGTCGGAACCTACGCGTGATACCATAACAAAGTGGGAAAATAGAATGTTAGAGTAGTGAGAGAGTACATGTGTATATAGCTAAGAGTTGTACCCTATAAGAGATGGCTCTATACAGTCTATGCAAACATAGTAGATACACATGTTTGACAAAAGTATGGTACACAAGGCAAACACTAGTACTACCCCATTGAACCTCATTGAACACGGCGAGAACGTTCGCACAAGAACGTTTACATAACTACTTTAAGCTGTGCTTAGCCAAGTCAGCAATGGCAGGTGAAAATTACAGCACATGCTTAGCTGGTAATTGTTACCCACTTAGAAGTAGTTATTCTAACAGTTTCATATATGAAACTGTCAGATGTTACGCACATTTCCGCAGTTACGAAATGCGAGTCACGTGTTCAATTTCTCAATGTCGCAGGTAGATTTTGCAGTTTTTCTGTCCAGATCGGTTCTGAGGCTAACTTACGAAATCGCGAATTTCTCGCGATTTCGGAACGACCTTCATCAGAAAAACTAATTCCTCGTTATTTCTGTCGAAGGGTCGCTCGCAGAAGTGAAGTCCGAGATGAGTCTCTTGCTGCACTTCTGCCGATTTTCGTTTCTGCCGAGGGGATCGTCACAGAAGAGAGAGCCGAATTGCATTTCTGCGGAACTACCGCAGAACACAATTGTGCGCGAACAGGTTCTTGCGCCACTCTGCCCGAGGTCCTGTCGGAACGCATTTCCGAGAGTCGTTTCTGCCGAAAGGGTCGCCCGCAGAAATGTCTTCTGCACGATACTTCTGCAGAGGACATCCCTTCTGCGGATGGCCTATGGTGCCAAATCCGCAGAGGGTCTTGTACACTCTCAATTCTGCTGCAACCGCTTTTACAGAATCCCAGAAATCTGTAGAAGCCATATGCAGAAAACGCGCTCCTGTTCTGCCACTCCGACAGAACCGCTTTTCTGCCACCAACGAAAACTGTTCTTCTGCCACTTCCCGCAGAGCCTCGCCTTGTCGACAAATCTGCTCTTCGTCGATGGGCCTTTCTGCAGGGCTTGTGTCCGCAGACTTCGTTGATACGCCGCTTCCGCAGACTTCTGCAACCTTCGCAGGATTATGGCTATTCTCAACATCGACTACGTTCACCCCAGGAGGGGGAACTGCGTCGACGTAAGTGCTGGTAGACCTCCAAGATGCCATCTCCTGCTCTATGGCAGCTATCCACTGAGAGGCCCAGGGTCCCGAGGTGGCCTCAGCGTAGGTGCGAGGGGTCCGGATGTCGAAGGCGTCTGGGTCACCCTCTGGGACTAGGAGCGGCCTCGGAAAGGAAAGCAAGCTCGTACTGCCTGTCCTCTAGAACGTCACTGCCAAGGGCAGGTGCACCCCCAACGGACGGAGGACGGGCAGGGTCAGAGACCAAACCGGTAGCGTAGTCAACGTGGCGGGTAGAGGCGAAGTCAGCGTCAGCAGCGACAAGCGCATCAAGGCGCGAGACAGGAACAGACGGGTCTGTAACAAGAGAGGCAAGGACCCGAGAGACAAGGGGACGAGCAGCACGGAGGTAGTCAGATAGCGGGGGAGGTGCAACAACAAGCGACGAGGGAGGAGGCGAGGGGAGGAGGGGAGGACGAGACGAGTGAGAACGGAGCAATATAAGGTGGGAGCACAGGACAGGGGAGACGGGACGAGCACGTGAAGGATGCCGAGACCAAACGTGGGACGGAGATGTAGGGTCAGACAGCGGAGGGGACATAAAAGGGGAACGAGGAGGAAGACGGGACAGAGAAGAGTCTGGGGGCGGGAACACAGGGCCGTAGACAGGAAGGTGAGAACGTGGTGGGGGAGACACTGGCGAGCGGTCAGGGGAGGGAAGGCCGGGCAGGCGAAGAGCAGAGACCGGCGGCGATTGCTGCGATAGCTGGGTCTCGACCCGCGGAGTGGCAGGGGCACGACGACCGCCAAGAGAACACTCAACGGCATCACCCCCAGAACCAACACCCCCAGAGCGAGAACCCTCTCCAGCACCAGCGGCACCCCCAGGCCCGCCGCGACGGACCACGCCAGGAGCAGTAGGACGAACACTCTCCTCAACGCCAGCACCCCTAGAGGCCAAGAGCGGCAGCGGCGGCGGCGGCTGCGAGGGCGGCGGCGGCGGCGGCGATTGCAACAGCGGAGGCAGAGACACCGGCAAGTACGGGCCAGGTGGACCACTAGACTCAGCAGACTCCTCAACGGGGACAACCGACGGAAGGGGAGTGACATCCGAGACACCAGATGGGGCAGGATGAGGCGGGAGGGGAGCAGGGGCTACCGGGGGAGAGGGAGCAAGGAATAGGGGGGAGTAAACCAGGAGACCTCGGTGAGGGAAGCGACGGTAGAAGGAGACAGACTCGTCAAACGTGACGTCACGAGAGTGAAGGAAGCGGTGAGACGGGGGGTGGTAGAAGAGCCAGTCAGACGAGTCCAGGGGGAAATCGAGGAAGACACAGGGGACAGTGCGGGTGGTGAGCTTGTCCGAGCCAGAGGCACGAACGCGAGCAAGGCAACCCCAGACGTGGAACGCAGACGCGTTACCAGGGGACCCGGTCCAAAGGAGGGTCGGCGAAACCTGCGGCCGCTGGGAGCGTGGCCACAAGTTAAGCTGGTGAGGAGCGTAGCGAACAGCGAACGGCCACAGAAAATGGGGGGCATCGGCATGAATCATGGAGGTACAAGCAACCTCCACGACCAAGCCGATGCGGCGCTCAGCAATCCCATTCTACTGTGGCGAGTCCGGCAAGGTGTACGACTGGGTGATGCCCTCCGCACGACAGAACTGGCCAAGCTGACCAGAGGCGAACTCACCGCCACGGTCAGAGTGGAGACACAACACGGGGAGACGGCAATGAAGACGCGCAGCCACAACCCACGGGAGAAGAACGTCGGGCACGTCGGCCATCCGCTCCAGGGGAAACACCGTGGTGTAGCGCGTGTAGTCGTCGACGAGCACAAGAAAGTAGCGCTCATCGCGCGGTTCGGGGACGGGGGCTGGGCCCCAAACGACCAGGTGCAGGGTCGGAAGGGGAGCAGTAGCAGGGCGAAGCGAGGAGGAGTGAGGGGCACGGCGGAGCCGGCCCTCGACGCAAGGCGTGCACGGTGGAGCAGTCAAGGGGGGGAGGGCGGGGAGCGACGCGGGGAGGCCTAAGACAAGACCGTGCTGGGAAATGTGACGCAGACGCGGGAGAGCAGCGTGACCTAAGCGGTGGTGCCACAAAAGGGACGGGTGAGTGAGGGACCGACTTGAGCAAGCTGCAGCGACCTTTGGGGACGCACCAACGGGGGGGGAAGCGGTGTCGAGGGTAAACAGACCGGACACCGGGTCCTGGGGGAACGTCGCAATGGGGGAACCTAAGACAGCCTCGGTACAGACAGCGAAGCGCTCGTGCCCAGGGAACGTAGTGGTGACGCAGAGGTCCTGAAGACAGCCGACACCAACCAGGTTCCTCGAGAACGAGGGAACGTGGAGGCCTGTAAGGGAGCTCGAGGGAACGGCTGGACAGGGAAGGGAAGTGGAGCTGCGAGCGACGACAGGACCCGCAGAGGGGTCAGCGAGAGCGACAACAGCAGGCGCGGCAAGCGGCGTGAGCGTGGAGCGGTCGCGGAAGAAACGGGCAGAAGCACCGGAGTTGAGAGTGAAGGACAGCGAGGCAGGAGCAGAGGCCAGGAACGAGGCTAGTCAAACAAGGCAGTCCTACGCCTGACGGAGCAGGGGAGGCTAAGCTACACAAGGGTGCTACACCTAAACTAGAGTACACATGGTAATAAGATCCAGCAACACTAGAAGCGTCAGCATACAAGGCATGCAAAGCAACACCTATCTGATCCATATCTAACTCAAAGATCGGCACGCCCTGGCGAAGCAGGCTGTGCCAGTCGGGGAGGTACGGGGCCGGGCCAAAGCGACGACGAAAGAGATCGTCAAGGCGGCGGAAACAGTGGACGGTCGGGTGCGGGCGGCGGCACAGAGTGCCGCGGAGAGGCCCGGTCTGAAGCTGGTACTGGCAGGTCACACCAACGGAGCTGCCGGTAGACGCCAAGCTGCGCGGGCCGCCACCACGGCCACCACCTACGGAGGTGACGGGCCAACCCGGCGGGAGACGAGCCCACGACGGGGGCTGAGACAGCTGCTGCGACGACTGCGACTGCTGCGACGTCTGTTGCGGCTACTCCTGCTGCTGGGGCGACGGCTGCTGCTCCTGACTAGCTGCGGCAGTCCCCTCAATAGAACCACTGTCCCCAGCACCGCCACCACCACCAGCTCCACCACCACGCCCTCCCTGGCGGCCACGGCCAGCGCGGCGCGGGCGCTGCTGCGGGTGAAGCGCAGCTGCAGTCTCGGTCAGAGGGGTCGCAGTGGCAACCGCAGCCGAAACGTCAGTAAACGTGCACTGGGAGGGGGCACAGCCGTGAAAGATAGAGACTGCCGGCGCATTGCTCGACTGAGCGATAGTGCGTTGGCGCGTCTCGATCTCGGTCAGGGCGGTGACAAAGGCTGTCAGGGTGAGATCACGAGGGTGCTGGCTAAGGATGTGGTCGCGTGCACTAGCAAGGCGGTCAGGCAGGCACATAGCGATAAAGTAGAGGGTCATGCAGAAGGGGGGGGGGGGGGGGGGGGGGGGAGCGCAGTGAGCTGTGCAGCAGTGCTAGCAGTGCGGTAGCGAGATTCTAGGGTTCGCAGGTGAGTGGCAAGGTCAGCAACAGTAGGGAAGGAAGCAAGGTCTGGGAAAAGCATAGGGAAGAGTAGGCGGCCTGCAGTAGCGGAGGCAGGCGTGGAAGAGCGAGCAACAACAGCATCTAAGTAAGCCTTGGCTGTATCAACTGTAACAAAACGTGAATGCTCAGACACAGGGAGGGCGTGACTGATAGCGACCTGAGCAATTGCATCGCGAGAGTCCCAGACGGCACAGGCAAGTTCAGCAGCACAGAAAGTCTGACGCTCAGCAGAGGTGGGATCAGCAGGGAGGGGAGCAGGCTCATGGGGACGGGGGAGCAAGCCATCAGCATGGACAACTAAGGAGTGCCCATCCTAGCGCTGACCTGTGAGTTGACGGCGGAGGTCGGACAGCCAGGCGGCTAAGTCAACCGCGTAGCCCTCAGCGTCCAGCCGGAGGACGAAGTCAGCCATCGTGCAAGGTTAGCGACAAAGGGACACAGCGGCACAGCTCCGCAGGACACAACGGCACAGGGACACAGCACCATAGCTCCAGGAGGACGTCTGCAAGACGCTCCAGCGCGGGCAAGCAGAAGACACAAGGCCGTAGAGTCGAGTAACCGGGCCGAGCAGAAGACACGGGGCCGCAGGAGCCGGGCGTGCACTAGGAGCTGCGGGCCGCAGGAGCCGGGCAGGCGTGTCGGGGCCGGGCTGGCTCTAGGAGGGGCCGGGAAGGCGCTAGGAGGGACCGGGCGGGCGCTAGGAGGGGCCGGGGTGGCGCTAGGTGGGGCCAGACAGCGCTAGGAGGGGCCGGACGCTAGGAGGGGCCGGGCAGGACTAGGAGGAGCCAAGCAGCACTAGGAGGGGCCGGGCAGCACTAGGAGGAGCCAAGCAGCACTAGGAGGGGCCGGGCGGGCGCTAGGAGGGGCCGGGCGCTAGGAGGGGCCGGGCGGGCCGGCGGGCTCTAGGAGGGGCCGGCCGGGCGGGCGCAACTGGCCGGGCGGGCGCTAGGAGGGGCCGGGCGGACGCTAGGGGCCAGGCTGGCGCGACGGGGCCAGGCTGGCGCGACGGGGCCAGGCTGGCGCGACAGGGCCAGGCGGGTGCGACGGGGCCAGGCGGGTGCGACTGGCCGGTCGTGCGCGACAGGCGGGTGCGACGGGCCGGGCGGGCGCAACGGGTGCTACGGGCAGGCGGGCGCTGTTGGCCGGGCGGGTGCTACGGGCCTGGCGGGCGCTAAGGGCCAGGGTGGCGCGGAGGGGCCAGGCAGGCGCGACGGGGCCAGGCGGGTGCTACGGGCCGGGCGGGCGCTAGGGGCCAGGTGGGCGCGACGGGGCCAGGCAGGTGCTACGGGCCGGGCAGGCGCTAGGGGCCAGGGTGGCGCGCTGGGACCAGGCGGGCGCAACGGGGCCAGGCGGGTGCGACGGGCCGGCCGGGCGCTTAAGGGCTGGGCGGGCGATACGGGCCGGGTGGGTGCGAGGGCTAGGTAAGGGGGGGGAGAGGCTAGGGCGCGGGCGGAAGCGGGCGGGTGGACCTAACCTACTCGTGATACCATGTTAGAATGCAAGAATAATCACTAGTGTGAGAAACCTAGAACATATTACTGTTGGGGTTGTACTCACTAGAAGTACACACCTAGGCTAGCCTATAACTTCTACATACAGCATATGTATAAGTTGACACCCCCCCCCCCCCCCACAATTTCAAACCAATCCCCTAAACGGCCATAGGGGAGCTTATCCGGGGGAATATGGTAAACAAGAAGAAAAAGCAGGGGTGGGGGAGGGGGGGTCTTATCTCATACCGCCCAGGGGGTGTCTTATAAAGGGGAAGCCCAAATACAAGATAGACAACTCGTATGAGACTATGGGTCTTCTATTACTAGGGGGTCTTCTATCCGGGCTATTACGGTATGAAGGAAAGGGGCCATGAAATGGCTAGAGGTTGAGGAGCTAGGAGCTAGGAGAGAAATACAGCGACGGAAAGTATTGCCCGGATAAAGTCCAATTTTAGGTTCAAACATGATTTGAATGCTTTCACCCGATGTATCGTTGAATGCTCATTGCTGACTAGTAAGTTACGCGTGCCAGTTACAATAGGGTAACACGATTGCAATTTGAATGGGTCGCACTAATAGCATGGACAAGATTTCAGTCGCGTGAGTGCATCCGGACAGTTTTGGCCAAGCAACGGACTAGATCCGTTTTCGACAAGCGCATTCTCTCCATAGTTCCTAACGCAATCGTCGAGTAGTCAGAATAGAGTTTATACCCGAGGCGTAGACTACGCCAAGATGAGACCGATAGATGAGGCTCGTCGCGCCCGGATCGTGGCCCTGTTGCGTAGGGGGTTCAGCACGAGGCAAATCGCGAAACAGGTTGGCGTTGGGAAAAGTACAGTACATGATGTCGGGCTCAAGGCGATTTCAGAGACTAGTCCCGAGGACGTACGTCCTACAATGCCCACTGCTGGTCGTCCACGCGTACTGACGAGTAGAATTCGTCGTGGGATCGTCAGAGCGATCACTAGCGGCGAGGCGAAAACCTCGAGGCATGCGGCCCAAATCGTCGAATCCCAGCACGGCATCACGGTGCATCCTAGGACGGTGCGTAATGCGCTCAAATCCAGCGGCCTTATCGCAGTTCAGCAGCCTAAGAAGCCGCGACTCTCCAAGAAAAATATCCGCGATAGGCTGGCGTTCGCACGGGCCCACGCGGATTGGACCATAGATGATTGGCGACGGGTCATATGGTCGGATGAGACAAGGATTAGTAGGTTCGGCTCTGACGGCCGCGCGTACGCCTGGGTTCATGAAGGTTCGACTCTCCAACACCACCAGATCAAGCAAACCGTCAAACACGGGGGCGGCGGCTTGGTGCTCTGGGGATGTATGACGTTTGAGGGGGCGGGTTTCATGTGCAAAATCGATGGTCGGATGGATGGGCCGCTGTATCTGAGCATTTTGCAAGACGAGCTGAAAAAAACCATTGACTTTTACAAGCTAACCCCTTCGGCTGTGATCTTCCAGCATGATAACGACCCCAAGCATACAGCGACGGAACTTTCTGTCCACATGTTGGTCATGAAGTGGACAAAATCAGAGCCCATGAGAAACTGAGCAGGTTTTTTATTTTCTGGTTTTAAGGTTCTAGTTGCTACTGTTATAGGCTTGTGTGACAAATAACATGTTGTCCAAAAAACACACCATCATAGAACATAGAACAACCAAGATCAGACGAGGTACACTCGGACAGGGTGTTCCCAGGATGAGCCACAGTTGAAATTATCAATATCAATACCGTGTCCATCTCCCCTTGGCCCTATTTCTTGCTGTGATCCTCCTAGGCATACTGTCTAACAGAGATTCACACACGCCAGCCCCAATGCTATCCCAGGTCTCGTGCACCTACTCCCAAGTTTGCAGCATGCCTGTGAGGGGGTGCTCATGCTTGGCGAGCTGCTCGATGGGATTGGGGTCAGGGGGGGAAGAGGGCCATTGCAGGACGGCGAAATCTTGCTCTGCTAGCCACTCTTGAACGATCCTGCGCTTGGGTTTGGGGTCATACAATGTACTGGAAAGTCATGCCAAAGATGGTTAAATAATAGAAATCAAGAGCTTGAGCCACCTCGTCCTGCAATATCATGCGATAGGGTTGGCCACCCGTGTGGCCATCAATCTTGCACATGTTACCAGGCACATCATACGTCATACATACTCAAACCATGACTTACCCACCCTCATGCTTCACAATCAACTTCACCTGATGCCCTTGGAGAGTGGTGCCTTCGCGACTCCATGCGTGGGTGCAACTTTCCGAGAAATATCGAGCGATCCGTATCTCGTCCGACCTGATCACCTGCTTTAAGTCGTCCAGAGTCTAGTCCAAATGGGCTCTGGCAAAATACCGACGGTCGCGGCCGTTGCGTGCTGATACTTGAGACTTGCGCAGTATCTGCACGGCGACTAACTTAGGCAGCTTGAGAGCATTTCGTGCAATACGAGGGTGGACCTTAACATTGTTATACAATTCCACTGGATACACAGCCTTGATGCCCATCAATGCGACACCTAACATGATGATGTGCACAAAGGTGCGCACGTGTCATGCTGAGAGCAATCGATGTCGACCTGAAGAGGGGGACTGTTGGCCTAGCTGCTAGATGACTACTTCTGTGTCTAGCCTTCATAGCATTTTTTTGGATGATTCTTCTCCCTATTCCTAGCGTACGTGCGATCTGTCGGAAACTCAGACCCTAGCGACAGAGTCTCATGATCCTCTATCTGTGACACGAAGCAAGCGGCCGCATGCCTACTGGAGGCTCACAGGGTAAGGGGCAAGCATTAGCGAAAGTCTAAGCGACTTTGCTAGCTCGTGCAAAAAATGCTCGGCGGAAACAGACCTAGTCTCTGCGCGGGTAGTATTTGTCCACATCGACCATCGAGCCTTAAAGCTTGTACTCGCTATTAGGAAATCGATATCTCCTAGCGTTCAACATATTTGGAGGTGCATCAATTGTTTCTGCATAATGTCCATAGGTTCCAGATTGATATCTATCCATTTATACATGCAAAAACATCGCGAACTTGCTCAACAGTGCCATTTTGCGGACAAATTGTTCCGTCGCTGTAAGTCCCGTGTGGTGCAGCAGTGGCTTCAGGAGCAGGAGTATGGGGTCCTGGAGTGGCCGGCAGGAAGTCCTGATCTGAACCCCATTGAGCATCTATGGGCTCATCTTAAAAGGGAGCTGGGAAAGCATGAGACACCTCCCTCTGGTATGGTGGACCTGTGGGAGCGTGTACAAGAGGAGTGGGAGAAGATCCCATCAGAGGTGTGCTCCAATTTGATCGACAGCATGCCCAGGAGGGTGAAAGCAGTGATTAGGGCTAAAGGGCGGTGGACCAGGTACTAGTTTAAGGGTTTTTCAAGTTGCTGCTTCCGCCGGGAAATAATTGTCCACATGCACCGTGTTTGGTTATGTTGCTGTTTACTGTTAATGATAGTAGTTTCATCAAATGTGTACCATTTTTATGTCTCCTTAGATTGGCCTGCATATAGTGGGTAATGCCTCCAATTAAGGCTTAATGTTCAAATGCCCTTTAACGGTGGAAATTCAAAAAATTGCCAAACATGTGGACAATTCTTTCCGTCGCTGTATGACGAGAGGAAAGAGAGTTGGAATCAGGCCCCCAAATTGGTTTTGGGGGACGCTGATCCATCAGTGTCCCCTGCCATTCCTTGGGTTGGTCATCAGCATCGCCCCCCGAAAAAAGGCTGAAAAATAACCCTAAGCCTAAAAAAAATTCGCTAATCAATCAGCATTGCACCTAGATTTTACGCTGATCCAAAGTTTCCATTGAACATAGTAACGAGACATTTAATATGAGCGTTCGCACGAAAACGAAGGCCTTGTTCGAGGAATCAGACCGAATACAGAACTGGGTGGCTCAACGAGAAAGCTCTGTGATACAAGTGGATGCTAACCGTTAGATCGTCGTCCTACTTATTTGACGGTCCCATAAAGTCGATCCGGCACATAGGCATCACAAAATCGATGGCCAAGAACTGTGAAATAGAAGTGATTGGAACATGAGCCGTTTGATCGTCGTCAAAAGTCAATCTATGAACAGCGCCACACAAATTGCAATCGTTTGATTGGTTGACTGGATTGTGTCAGGTTTTGTAGGTGTGCGCAAAATTCTCTCTAGCCTAAATATGGAGGACTTGGCCGAAAATTCCAAGTTTTGCGGGGGGGCCGGAGGATCGTCTCTTTTTGTGAGGACTTCGCCGAAAACCAGGGGTTGCTAGGAGTGTTGGAGAAACGTCTCTAGTATAAATGACTTAGCCGATATCCAGTTGTTGCAGGGGGGTTTGCAGGATTGTCTCTTGGCGTTCGGACTTCGCCGATGCGAAGTGCGTGGGTGGGAGGGTTGCCTCTAGAAATGGGGGACTTCGCCGAAATTTGTGTTAAGGGTACAGCCCCCTTATAGCGCTGGGGCATCAGTGTACACTTGTACGAAAATGCTGAAAAACCAGCGTAGGAACACAAAACTTAGCTGAAAAATCAGGCTAAGGGTAAAAAAAAAGGCTGAGCAATCAGCGTAGGTACCAGAAAAAGGCCTGAAAAAAGGCTGAATCAGCGTAAAAAGGCTGCAATTTGGGGGCCTTGTTGGAATACTAGGAGAGAGAGAGGCATACAAGGAGGGAGTTGTACCCTCTACAGTAGCATTCAGTAATACCTACCAAGCCTACAATAATATAACAAATATAATTTAACAAAGGGTCAGAGGTGCAGAGCCTGGGGGGGCTATAGGCGCACTGATTGTCGTGAAGTTAGGCTAGGTAGGAATAGGTGAAGCCATGAATAAGGCGTAAGATCTAGATCTAGGAGGTAGGCAAGAATGTCGAGAGAAAAGAGGGCTAGGAAAGAAGAGAGAGGGATACAAGGAGGGGTGGCGTACCCTCTACAGTAATGTTCACTAACAACTACCAAGCCTACACTTATATAATAACTTATATAATTTAACACACCCCCTAGGCTTGGTAGTAGAAGGACCCACACACCCCCACACCCCCTAACCTAGCACCCCCATTCCCATCAGCCACGACGACTCCAACAGGGCCAAACCCAAGGCCTTCGAGATGGCGACGGCGGCAGTCCCGGCAACGGCGACAGCAACAGCGACGGCGGGCGTGCGGCGGCAACAGGCCTGCGGCGACGACAGCGGCGACGGCGACGGCTTCGGCTTACGACGGTGGTGACGGCAGCGGCCCCCGCCCTTCCGGCGGCGTGTCCAAACTCCGCACCAGGGGAACGACCGGCGAGAGTCTGACAGCGGCTGTGGCAAAGAGGAGGGGACAGAGGGAAGGGGGAAGGGGCGGGGCTTCGGATCTTCAGCGCGGCGCCATTGCTGGCGCGGCGCTTACTGGCGAGCGGGCTGGCTGCATTTCCAGCAGCGACGCAGGTCGTGCGCGATGGCAACATGCCGACGTCGCAGCCACAGCACCACGACGGCGCCACCACAGCGTAGCGTCGTCGCCGCAGCTGCTCGTCGACGTTGGGCCGACAGCACGCAGGGGCCGCCGCGGTATCTTGGAAACGGTGCCACGGCGGCAGGCAGTAGGAAGGTCGCGACGGCGGCGAACAGGCAGAAGGCCGCGACGGCGGAAAACGGACAGAAGGTCGCGACGGCGGCATGGTAAGGACAAGTACGCGGCGAAAGCGTGGAGAGCAGGCCTGAAAAGGGCGTCCTGCTCTGAAACCATGTCGTGAAGTTAGGCTAGGTAGGAATAGGTGAAGCCATGAATATGGCGTGAGATCTAGATCTAGGAGGTAGGTGAGAACGTCGAGAGAAAAGAGGGCTATGAAAGAAGAGAGAGGGATACACGGAGGGGTGTTGTACCCTCTACAGTAATGTTCAGTAAAATCTACCAAGCCTACACTTATATAATAACTTATATAATTTAACACTGATCCGCTATTAACAAGCCCTTTTAACTCAGTGGTTAGTGGCTGAGTTTTTTACGCTAAGCGTGCCGAACAGAAAGTGTAGAAAAACGCAAATGCTTCACGCATGTCGAGAAGGAATGGGAGCAAGGCCTTGACATGCGTGAAGCATTTGCGCATGGCAAATTTCCCTGATTCAAGGTTTTTTCAGAGGTTTTTTTTTACCGACCCTGATGCGCTAGGATTTTTTTGAGACACAACCCTGAAATTTCATGGTTTTTTTATGAGTAAACTATGTTTGTACAGCGTTGCAATTGTAGTAGGCCCTGTAGCCTTTGCCTAACGGGCAGCTACCCCTAAATCCTATAGCAGCGTGTTTCTGGGCCCTGCCATAATATCTGAAAGTTTCCCCTGCTCGATGTGTGCTGGGGGTTTGTGTGAGGGCACTTGACCCTTCACCAAATTTAGGGCTAGAGTGTGCTTGGGGATTTGTGAGGGGACTTTTTGGCCCTTCGCCAAATTTAGGGCTGGCGTATGTTCGGGGATTTGTGAAGGAACTTTTTGGCCCTTCGCCAAATTTAGGGCTAGCGTGTGTTGGCTTGGCTTTGTGAGGCCGAGATTTCCTCCTCCCGCCCCTACAATCTTGCTCACCTATGCGATTGGATCGATCGGCGAAATTTGATTGGCCGCAGCTTCGTGAAAGTGTCGCCACAAAAATTGATGGCCTCAACACCATCATGATTCTCGCGGGAATCCTCCCTCCCTCCATTCCCCCCCCACTTTGTCCCATCCCTGCCCTCCCCGGATGTCGTTTTGCCCATCTCCCAATTTTCGCCAAATCAGCGTGAAATTCTGAAGTAACCCTGATTACTCAGCGGATTTTTTTTTGGGAGGCCTGAAAAATCAGGGTAAACATGGGGGGGGAGGACTCTGAGCAATCAGGATACCTGAAAACCAATCTGAGGCCTTGAATGGGAGTGATGGGCAAAACAGATTCAAAATCAGTTCGTAGCTTTGACACGCAGAAACAGCCCGAGTACCAAGTTGATCAAATCAAACCTATTAGGTTTTGTTGGAAATATCTCAAAGAACTTAAGCGTTTCTGAAGTGTAACACTACACTCGAGGAAGACTACAGGGGAGCACGCGAGTCAACGGAGGTTACACGAGGGGGCGGACAAAGAATGCGAAAAGACCCGAAAGGTCGCAACTGGAGGTTGCGACTGACTGTTACAGCATCACGGATGGTAACCGAAGCGGCAATCGAGTCGCTATGCGACTCGATAAACCGTTCCTGTAACTGTACTCTGCAACTGCTTTCTTATCTTCTATATATTGCTGTATGCTTGTTTCTTTAATCAATCACTTGTTCTCACATACTAGTACAAGGGTTCAACTGCCTCAACTTCCGCTGCACTACTCCAAGTCTCAAGTCTCTACAGCTGGGACTTAGTCTCTGCAAAAGATCCTAAGGGCTTTTTCAGCCCAACATGGTATGAGAGCTGGTCAGAGACCAAACTCCCAGCAACTACACTCCATCAACAACCAGCAACTCAACTTGATTCAACAACTCCATTGATTACAAGACATGGACAACAAGGGCAAGAAAGTCTCTACGGGCTCACCCAGCGCCCAAGAAACTCAACACGGCAACTCTGGTCTGCACACCTCAGGACTGCAGACAGAGACCGGGACTGCTCAAGAAACAACGGGAAGAGCACCGGAGATGGTGACTCCGTCTCCCTCTTCAAGTGTGGACCCGAATCTCATGGAGAGATTCTTCAGCTTCATGTCACACTTCGACCAGCAGCAGCAGACAAGGACACCTGCGCACTCAACACAGAGCAATGGAGGGAATATGGGATTAGCGCCGATGAGCCTCGATAACTCATCCTTCGGGCGACACAACCAAGCGCCTACCTTTGCGCCTTATCATTCTTCACCGGGGACATTCGAGTTCATGCCGCCCCGCGCCCAACCAACAGCAGCTGCATCACAACAAACACCAAACGAGATTCTCAGTCTCCAGGCTCAATTCTCACACGTCATCAAGCTACAAACATCCTCACCGTTCAACGGACACGACTTCTTTACCTGGAGCTTCGAGTTCGAGCTGCTGATGGAGGCCGCGCATCTTCTGGGATACTTCAACGGGTCCCTGCCATTTCCAAGCAACGGCACTGGAAAGGAGCAAGAGATCTTCACGTATCAGTCGCTGCTGGCGTATACAGTCCTCCTGCGGAACCTGTCACCACAAGAACAGCAGAGCATCAGAACATATCGGAGTTATGGAAACTCCGCGGAACTCGCATGGCATCATCTCAAGTGCCTCTACCAAGCAAACGACAGCGTGACACAAAGCAGACTCATGCAACAGCTGACAACAATACAGATGAAGACCGGGGAAAAGGCGATGCAGTATATGAGTCGCTGCCAGACCCTCCGCGACCGCTTGCTTCGGTGCGGAGGAACGATCACTGAAGAAAGCTTCGTGACACTTGTCCTCGCCGGGCTCGGGCCAGAATGGAGAACCACACGATCACTTCTTCGAGCCCACGGAAGAATTTCGGAGATGCACCTCTGCGCCGAGCTTCACGCTGAACAACAGGAGATGGACCTGTTCGAAGAAAGGCAACCAAGGAAGCAGCAGCAGTTAGTCTTCTACACTCAACGAAGAAATGACAACAACTACAACCGACGCAGCAAGCAAGATCAACGCGACAACCGAGGACTCACCATCGTACCGCCGTTCTGCCACAACTGCCAGACTTCCGGGCACTCCAAAGTCAACTGCAACCGCCCTCGCGTTTACCGTGCAGCAGACCCACAAGTCGCTTCCACTCAAGCAAGTCCTCCAAGGCGCTCTTCAACATCTGCACAACAAACACCCAACATCATCAACTGCATGGTACACATCGATAACTGCGCACCCGGTTCACCACCCACTTACGCACCAGACGAAGAGGAATTCCCGCCGCCGCGCTCGCAAGGACTTCAGGTCAACCCGACATACGCTGCAGTCGCCAACGCCGAACCCACCGGGCGAAACACCTGGTTCTTGGACAGCTGCTGCGGTCAACACATGTGCTCCTCGGGACGCTTCGTGCAACAGGAGAAACGGCTCAACCGCGACGTCATCATCACCGTCGCCAACAACGAAAACCTGAAGACAAACAGACAAGGCGTGGTTCAGTTACAATCCATGGAGACAAACGTAATACTTCAGCTCAACAAAGTACTCATCGTCGACAACTTGGGATACAACCTACTAAGCGTAAGCCAACTAATGGCCAAGGGGATTCACCTGGAGTGCGACTCCTTCTCCAACGAGTTCCGGCTTTACCACGGGAAGGGCGGCCTCTTCATCGGTCGTGCCCTCTTGAAGTCCGGCGTCTTCGTGTTGGACTTCGTCCCCGACCGCGGTACTGCCGACAGCGACGGTATCGTATCGTTCGCCGCCTGGACTCACCCGCCGGATCTTGATCCCGACTTCGACAGTGACGGCTTCTGGCACTCCAACACCATACCTGCAGCAGAGAGAACACGAGCATTAGCAGTTATCAGACAAGAAAGACAAGTACCCGCAAGTGTCCCAACAAAACCATCACCTGCAGTATCGGCAGCAGGACCCAGCCGAGTACCACCACCATCAACACGAGGACCGCCAACGGAAGCAGACCAACTTATGCCCGCCACACGAGAAGCTTGTCGAAGTCCCGCCTCGGTCGTCGCGTTCTTCTTCAACGCCGACATCTACCACCGCTCGCCCGGTCACCGTGCTCCCGACGACATCTGGCACCAACGCCTCGGACACCCTGCAAACAGCACAATACTTCAAACAATCCAAGCAGAGGTGTTAGAACGCAACGCCCTTCTGACGACGAGCGGTCAAGAACTTCGACGACCACGCGCACGGTGCTTCACATGCCCCGAAGCAGATCTTCCTCATCAACCTTTTCCATCCCATCACAACCCAAGCGCACCTACTTACGCTCCGATGGAAAAAGTCTACAGCGATATTTTAAACATGCCTCGAGACGACGCCGAAGCCGACTTTAACTACGTCATCACTTTCATCGACGCCGCAACCAGATATGTCTGGCACTTCAATCTCAAAACGCGCGACCAAGCCTTCGAAGCCTTCACAACATGGCTCCCCGTCGCCGAACGAGAGTCAGGACTCAAACTCAAGAGCTTCCAGTCCGACGATGCACTGGAATACCAGTCACAACGCTTCAGGACCTATCTGGCGGAAAGGGGAATCAGACGCCTGGTGTCCCTGCCCTATGCTCACCAACAGCAGGGGGTAGCAGAACGCATGAATCGGACCTTGCAGACGACGATGCGAAAACTGCTTCAGGGGATGCGACTGCCAACCACACTGTGGCCAGACGCGATGACACATGCTGTTCACCTGCACAACCTGCTGTCCTCGTCATCACTTCCAAACAACGCATCACCGCACCTGTTGTGGACAAGAAAAAGGGGCAGCACAAAATTACTCAGAGTCTTTGGCTGCATGGTACAGTACAGACCCCACACAGCCCGAGCAGGACGCTTCACACAACGAGCTCGGTGGGGACTCCACCTCGGCATCGCGAAACATTTTCACGCGTGGAAAATTCTCGACATACAAGACAAAAACACGGTGGCATCACGAGACGTTATCTTCTACGAACGACTGACTCTACAGCATTACCTGGACAACCTTGCCAACACACAAGACCCCACCGACGGCCTCTCGGGACTTCGTTCCTTCGCCGATCGTGCTGCCGAAGCTGACGCAGCAGAAGAAGACGTACCTGGAGCCTCGGAAGCTGCCGGGCCACTCCCATTCTGTTCCGTACCTGTTCCACTCGATGAAGATAATCCCCTCGATAGCAACAACCTCGACACCTTTTACCACTTCGCCGACCAAGGTTACGCTACACCTCACCCCGTCGACACGAATATTTCGGAACGCATCGGCCCCAATTTCTTACCTGACCCCGAAGACGGTGACGAAGCAGCTTATTCCGGGAATGACAATTCCCCTCGACACACACCCACGGGACTCCAGATTCTAGGCCTCTGGGTCTCCGTCCAGCATCCGCCGCCGCCTTCTACGCGTGAGCCTTCAACCTTGTCGCAGGCTCTGGGGGGGGAACATAAGGTAAAATGGAAGGAAGCGATGGAAAAGGAGTTAAAAGCTCTGCAAGACCGAGAAACATGGAAACTGGTACCTGCAACGAGCATCAACGGGAAGAACGTTCTCTCGGGGAAATGGGTGTACCGCATCAAGACCAACTCAGACGGCTCCATCGAACGATTCAAAGCTCGATGGGTCGTACGAGGCTTCGATCAACGATACGGAACCGACTACACAGAAACCTTCGCTCCAGTCTCCCGTCACACCTCATTACGCATCCTACTCGCCGTCGCGGCCACGAAAACACTACCACTACGCCAAATCGATGTCGCGAATGCGTTCCTATACGCACCTGTGGACGCTGAGATCTTCGTCGAACAACCCCACGGATTCATCGACGACCCCACGAAAATATGCCGACTGACAAAATCCCTATACGGGATCAAGCAAGCCCCGCGGCTCTGGCAGCAGCATCTTCACAGCCGTCTCGTAAAAATCGGCTTCCTACAGCTGCCGCATGACCAAGGGATGTACCGACTGCAGAAGGGAAGAGAGTATGTTCTGCTCATCGTCTACGTCGACGACCTGCTCTACATCGGCTCCACTACCGACATCGCCACCTGGTTCGAAGGGGAGCTGAAAGAAGATTTAACTCTCACGGTGTCCGACGAAGTTACGCAGTACCTAGGACTGAACGTCGTCGAAGACGACACGGCGTTCTACCTACACGCTGGAAAGTACTCAAGCACCGTCGCGAAGAAATTCGGTCTAACACCGACTGCAGTCCCAACTCCCTACCGCTACGGGAACAACAGCAGCGCCTCTACAAAACTCCCCGCGAAACAAATCCAGGAGTATCAACAGAAGCTCGGCTGCCTACTATTCGCATCAGTAACCTGCCGACCCGACCTGTCCTATAGTGCGAGTCAGTTGGCGACACATCTGAAGCAGCCGAAACAGGAAGATCTCGAGGAACTCAATCGAGCACTACTCTACTTCGTCTCCACGCCGACGATCGGGCTCACCTACAGCAAGGCAACAACACCGTCCGTACGACTACTCGGATACGTCGACGCCGACCACGCGGGAGACAGCGAAAATCGACGGTCTAGGACGGGCTACATCTACCGACTAGAACCTATCGGAACTATCTCCTGGCAGTCGAGCAAACAGGAGTTAATCGCACTATCCTCGGCCGAAGCAGAGTATATCGCCCTTTGTACTGCGACCAAGGAAGGACTCTATCTACGAGAGTTACTCGAGGAAGCGAAGATTGCGACCCTGCCCGCCTTCTCACTCCTCTGCGACAACCAATCTGCGATCAAAATCGCAAACAAGGACGGCTTCGCCAACCGAACCAAGCACATCGCCCTGCGGTACTTCTTCGTCAAAGATGAAATCGCGAAGGGGAGACTTCAACTCAGTTACTGCCCGACGACAGAAATGGCCGCAGACTACCTGACGAAGAAATTGGCGAAAGCAAAATTCGACTACTGCATGCTCCTGACCGGGCAAACAAACGTCACCGGACCCGAACATGACAGCACTCCAGAAACGAAGGGGAGTGTTGGAAATATCTCAAAGAACTTAAGCGTTTCTGAAGTGTAACACTACACTCGAGGAAGACTACAGGGGAGCACGCGAGTCAACGGAGGTTACACGAGGGGGCGGACAAAGAATGCGAAAAGACCCGAAAGGTCGCAACTGGAGGTTGCGACTGACCGTTACAGCATCACGGATGGTAACCGAAGCGGCAATCGAGTCGCTATGCGACTCGATAAACCGTTCCTGTAACTGTACTCTGCAACTGCTTTCTTATCTTCTATATATTGCTGTATGCTTGTTTCTTTAATCAATCACTTGTTCTCACATACTAGTACAAGGGTTCAACTGCCTCAACTTCCGCTGCACTACTCCAAGTCTCAAGTCTCTACAGCTGGGACTTAGTCTCTGCAAAAGATCCTAAGGGCTTTTTCAGCCCAACAGGTTTGGTATACCTGGACAAAGGGGCTGTTCAGGGTTCCGCGGGGGAGTTATTTGGCGAGTGTAGTGAGGTTGAAGAAATGTTTGGCGAAGTGACGAATATCAGCAATTCGCGTGAGGCGAATCCTCATTGGTCCGTTTCAACAGTTTCTTGCGACACTTTTCCAGCTCACCAATTTCGAGGGCTATCAAACCTAGATTCGGTGGTCGATTCTAGCAACTTGGAATTCTGGCTTTTAGACACCACCTTAAGAAGAACATTATGGGCATGATATGATGAACTGCAAATTTTACCCCCCAAATTCGTAGGCATGCGGGTACTGCATGCGAAGCCAAACTGGTCTACACGATTAGGCAAGGATGTTTGCTAGGTTCGAGAACTGGGCCCTCCAACTCGTTCTATCGAGGATGTTGGAACAGTGGTCGTCGGTGGCCGACAAGCCGAGAAAGATCGTGGTGAATCGTCCACCACAGCAAGTTCTTCGCGAGTAGTCTTGCACTGGTTACAACTGGATAGGTTGCTCCGCAGCCCAAAAAGTTTCCGCGTGCGATATTTACCAGGCCGCGTCTCTGTGGACAAGCTGAACGAAAGGATGACAAATTATAAACGAAAGAGATTGGTTGCGACGAGTAACGAGTCATCAACAGCTCGCGCACAGCATCAGACTGGAGAGCTGACCCCGTGCGACTCCGGAAGAGGGTGGACGGTGAGAGGCGGTCAGGCAGAAGTTCCGAAAGAAGCAGCAGCTGGCAGGCAACACCCACAACTCGGGCAGGCGGCGTCACGCTTTTTCTCACATTCCCGCCTTTTCAAAAACCCCGCTAGCTTTCCGCCGAACCACAAACCCAGCCAAATTTATCCCTGCCATGCCAGGCCCGCTGTTGACGAGCACCGGTTGTCAGCAGACATCTGCGTGTGGCCTAGAGAGCACCGAACCGAACCTCCACCATCACCCAAAACCAATCCCGAGGTGAGGGGAAGAGCCTAGTAGCCGTTGGTTGGTTGGTTGTGAATTGGGATATGCTGCCCTGCCTGCACACTTCTCATCACTTGACAATCGCACACCACAGCTCAGTTCACTCGTGTCTCTCAGGTTTCTCTTTCAGCTTTCAGCTCAGGCCCGAGCAGCAGGTGGTTCTTCTCCTGTGTAGTCTTGCAGACGATAGCAGGAATTCGAGTCGAAGGACCTTCAGCCTTTTCCGTTAAGTTTGCTTGAGCAGCGAACTAATTGAAGGCCATCGATATTGCAGTACTGAGGCTCTCCCGCTATATTTCTTACGTCCGGCCGTACTCAACGAACTTCTCCGCTTGACCATGATGGCTTCACCGAGTTTCGCCCGAAGCTGCCTACTTTTGTACTTTCTGGTGGCGGCATCTCGTAAGTGATATTCCCTGTCAGGGTGCCTCGTATCCTCCCGTTCGTGTCACCTCTATGCAGCTCTTTCACCCCATTAACATTTATGTGCTAGTGTAATAAAGTCGACGCCTTTACGGTCTGACGAATGGCATTCCTCAAGGTGTTACTTGCGCTCGAAACCAGTAGTTTTTCCATGTTCCCCGCATCTCTTTTGCTATATCGATTCACTCGTCTGGTGTTCGGTGTGGTCTCAAGATACCGTCGAGCTTCCGCCTCCGACTGTTATCGGTACCGACTTTTAAGCCTCACGTTCTCGCTTCCTGTCTTTTCCCATCGCATCGCCTGGTCCCTCCTCTTTTCTATTCTCTTGGGTCCTGCAGCCTTTGTCGTCCGATCCGCAGACGTGACGATAAGGAGCGTGACACTCAACAGAGCCTTCCTGACGGAGACAACGTACATCCAGTGCGGGGTCGACAGCAAGCGGATCACGTTGCCGGGCGTGAAGGAGGTTGACGCCACCGTTACGTACAGCGGCCAGGAGACATGGCAGGTGAGCGAAACGACGGTGAAAACTGGCAAAGGCGCGGCGTGGCTTGCGACGGACCTGAGAGTTGTTCGCTTTCAACTAAATTCACATTCACGTTGACGGACCCGAGAGTTTCTTCGCTCCCGTGTCGCATTATCGCTGTGTCTCGGTGGTATCTATCTAGCGTGTCACAATCACATGAATGAAGGCAAAAGCCTATCTTTGCACATGTCCTACCAGCTGATCATCGTTTACCTCCACCTCCCCTCTTTTCCACCAACGTCCGTCCCGCTAATTTCTCCGACCCTCTCGTTTTCCCACACACGTGCTCACACTCACGCTTTCCTCTCTCGCCATCTTAACCCGCCCCTGTCATGCCAGCCCGTGCTGACGCTGAATCCAGGAGAGTGCAGGAGGTGTGGCGTGTATCAGATAAAAGCTATTGTGGGCATCTCCATCCCCACGGCGTCATGGACCACCTGCTATGACAACTTCACGACTGTCAACCCCAACCCCCCTAAGGGCTCCCGGCTGCAAGCAGTGCGGCCTAGCACGGGGTTTGTGACCTTCAACAGCTCCACAGAGATGATTGCCGTGCTCGCTTGCCCTGACTGCAACCAGCCTTCGCCTCCTCCGGCGGCTGATACACCCGCCGCTCCTGCTGCCCCTGCGACTGGCAGCAGCGCCACAGATTTCTCCTCTTCCTCCTCCGCCGCTCCTTCCACCGCATCTGGTGTGCCCAGCAATGTCACCTCGTGGATGGCTGACGCGCCTACTACGGAGGAGGGCAGTTATGACGTAACCATGTACGTGGCGATTGGAGCGACGCTGCTGTCAGTGGGCGTGGTTCTGTTTGTGGCGATCATTGTGTTCTACTTCTGGCGCAGGGCGAAGGTGGCTCAGAGGGAGGCGGACATGTACCGGGACCAGGCAGAGAAGAGCAGCCTGGAGAGGGCTGCCGGGGATGAGGAGGGGCTCCCTGTCTCTGGGGAGGCTAGGGTATGAGGGAGATGGGCGAGTGAGGAACAGTGGCAGGGGTACCCTGAGGGGATACTTTGCAGCATTGTTGCCTGTCCAGCTCTAGACAATTTCTCGTTGGCCCATAGTTACCGCTTCCACTTTGTTAATGGTTCTCTGCTTATGGCAGAAGCCTGTGTGTCTGCCAACTGCTTTTGGATGCTACATAACCCAGTTTCCCCCATATTGAGAGGGAGCTTTCTACTGTCTTTGATCTTGCCTGCTGCAACCTAAGTCAGGCAGCCATTTCCAGATGGCTGAAATGACCAACCTCTGATAATAAACAGCAAAAAGCCATGAGAGAGATTCAGGGAAGATGATGGAGCACTAAAGGACATGCAACTCTAGTGTCATACAATACTACTACAGTACCAAAAAGGCTCAGAACGATAAGGGCTGTCAGTCGGCGGTCAGGGGGGTCTTGTGCAGCATGCAATCCACGGTAGGCTGGGTTGTTGTGAGGACCATAATCAGGTGGGCAGTAAATGGCAGCGTTGGGACCGGCCTTTACGGTGGGAGGCGAATCCTAGAGTCATGTCACAAATGGCATGGCATTGGATGGGGTACAGGAAATCAGGAGCCTGTAACTTGGAACCATGTGGGTACAGCCAGGTTATTCTTCAAGCATCCACTGCAGAAGCGACGGGGAAGAGACTTCCAGCAGTAGCGGCTACATCAGAGCCATTCTTGAGCTCTCCTCCCTCTGCCCCCCCCCCTTTCACCGTGTGCCCCTGAGATCCACCACGACCACACTGATGTTGTCCCCACTGCCGCGCACCAGAGCCAGCTTTGTCAGCACCGCAGCAGCCAGGGCAGCCGGGCTCATCTCCTCCTCTCCCTGGGCGCCAGCAGCCGCAAGAGTCTCCGCAGCAGCAGCAGCCGTCTCGTCCCCAGCTGCGGGCGCCTCCGGAGCAGCTCCGGTCGAGCCTGAGCCTCCCGAGCCTCCGCGTTGGGCGAGGCAGCGGCGGGCGATGTCGACGGCAGCCTCGTTGGAGATGACGTCCCACAGCCCGTCCGAGGCCAACACCACGAGCTCGTCGTCGGGGTGCCGCTGCGTCAACGTCACCTCGGGCTCCGGAATCACGTACGGCTTCAGATAGCGATCGCCTGGGGAGGGGGAGGAAAAGGGGGGGGGGTTTGAGGGGAGCGAGAATAGGTGTCGAGGGGCGGGTATCAATATGGATGTGGCACCATGTTTGAATACGTGTCACAATGTCTGAGAAGCTCAATGTGCTGGAGAAGCATTCATTCTCAGGATTCAACGCCCACACAGAAGAACGTGGGTGCTGATTGCAGAGGCACATCGTTGCCAAAGGTGACTGAGGACACAATCACCTATGGCGCACGCATGACATGTGAAAGGGCACGCACCGATAGCACGTGACATGGCGAGCACTCCCAGCACTCGGTAGCCATTCCAGAAGATGACTCGCCCGCCTGCCTTCTCCACCCGCTTCATCTCGTCCTCCCGCTCAGGCTGGCAGACACACGCACACAGACAGAAGAGGAGAGGTGTGGGGGAGGACGGGGCGGGGAGGGGGGTGTGGGGGTGGGGAAACGGGAGTATGGTCATGGCAATGCGCACTCTTCTCAACACAAGTCACATGGGATCTCGTGTCTCGCCTGCATGGCTGAATCACCACAGCCTGATACAGAAACCCTCCGGGTGGGTCTACTCTAGTGCGTGGGACTACCCTCCGGGTGTGTGGCTTCCTCGCAGGAGTCGAACACTCCATGCCCCTAGCACCCCACTCCCCCCCACCCTCCCGGTGCGCGCGTCTCACCTTGTGGTCCTTGGAGAGCGGCACAGCCTTGCCCCCCCGGCACAGCACAGCCCTGGAGTCCCCGCAGTTGCCCACCACCAGGTGGTGCGCCGTCACCACCAGCACCACCGACGTCGACCCCACCGTCTCCGCTGCCAGGGGCTCGTGCACGCACTCCGCCACCATGCCCCCCCCCTCCCCGCCCGCCCCCCCCTCGCCTGCGTCAGCTGAGGCGCCGTGGCAGTGGGAGCGGCGCAGGAAGCAGTGCCCGCTGATCTCCGCGTCCATGCGCGCGAACGACTGCACCATGGCGCGCTGCCAGTGCGCCTGCAGCACCGGGTCCGCCTTCTGCGCGCCCTCAGCGCCCCCCTCCGCGCCTGTGGCGGCGGCAGCAGAAGGAGCGGGGTCGGGCGTGGCGGGGGGGAGGGGCTCGATGCCTGAGAGCGTGATGGAGAGCTCCTCCGCCAGCGCGTTGGACATGTGCGCCGAGAGGAAATTCGCCGCCTGGCGGGGGAAGGGGGGTAGGGGGGGGAGTGGGAGAGGGGGGGGGGCGGGAGATGAGGGGGAGGGAGAGAGGAGGGGGGGAAGGGGCGGGAGAGAAGGGGGGGAAGGGGCGGGAGAGAAGGGGGGGCGGGGATGGGTGGAACGGTTGAACATGTTATCTGGGTGGGCAGGGCATGGTGACTGGAGCGGTGGCGACGGAGTGAAAGATGGAAGGCGAGGTGAGCGCACAACGACACGTGCGCTTGCTGCAAGGACACACATGCGCCTTCAGCCCGTAACGCAGCACCCACCGACCGCCCGCGTTCATTTCCCGCGGCCCTCCACGTGCCTTCTGAGTCGACTAGCCAACCACACCCCCTCCCTAGCCCCCTATCTCCCCCCCCCTCCTCCCCCCCGACCCCTTCCCCGACCCCTTTCCCCCCCCCCCCCCTGCGGCGCTGTGCGCGCACCTGGCTGCCGCCATGGCCGTCGAACACGGCGAACATGTGCAGCTGGCACTGCGGGTCGTCCGCACCCTGCCCTCCGCTCGCCTCACCCCCCCCGAGCGAGCACCCCGCGCGGCTGGCGCACGGCACGAGCGCGAACGCGGGGACCATCGCCACGGCGTCCTCCATCTCCCGCCGCCGCCCGCACACCGACAGCACCCCGTTCCCGGGGCACTCGTCCGCCGCCGCGCCCTTGATCCTCCCCCCGCTGCACGTGCTGGGCGGAATCACGCGCGGAGGCAGCGGCGCGAACGCCGTGGCGTCCGCCGCTGCGCCGCCCGCGCCCGGGACTCCGTCCATTCCCAGGTGTTGGAGCTTCGTCTCCTCCTGCAGCAGGCTCGCCGCCACCGAGATCGCCGCGTCCACCTCGGCGTCGTTCCCGTCGCCGCTGCTGTCCGTCGTGCCGCTCGAGCTCGTCTCTGATGACAAGTCGCTGCTCGAGTCCTCGTCCGCTCCCCCGTCCTCCGCCCCCCCGCCGCCGCCGCCTCCCCCGTCCCCCCGCTGCCCGTTCACCCCCCGCGGAGACTTCGACCCGGACGAGCCCTCGGCGGACGCGGAGTCTTCCCCCTTGCCCTTGCGCGGGCGGCGGAACTGGCTGCGGCGGAACTTGGTGCGGAGGGCGGTGTAGGCCGCGGCGGTGATGGGGTCGGCGGAGGGGTGGGAGTTGGCGTGGGGAGGGGAGAGGGAGGAGGGGGAGAGCGGGAAGGAGGAGGAGAGGGAGGAGTTGGTGCTGGAGTCGTCGCTGGTGTCGCGCTTCTGCGGCAGCAGACCCACGCCCAGGTGCTTGCGACACACGATCAAACCGCTGATGGCCATGGCGGAAGCAGCACGGTGGTAGGGGAGGGGGGATAGGGAGGGGGGGGAGGCGGGGGGTGGAGGGGGAAGGGTGAAGAGGAGGAAGAAGGAAACAAGAAAATGAAAGAAAAGAAAGCGCCGAGGAAAGGAAGAATGAAAGAATTGTGGAGAGGGGAGGTATGGCGTACGGAAAACTATGGCGTGAGTCGACAGCAAGAGCTAACGGTATCGTGACATGACGTGGACCACGAGACAGGAAGAAGTGACGTCAGCTCTTGTAGATTGCATCGCAAAGAGAAGTCAGTACTGAACTCTGCTACAAAACAAGCTTCCCATATTTTTTTACACCTTCTCATCACCTCGTGCGGTGAAAAAAGTCGCGGACCGCAGCAAACGACTGCCGAACCAACAAGCGAGAGAGCATGGTAACGACTTAACGACCGCACGAGCATTCCTTAAAGAAAGATCACGAGAACCTGTGCTTACCTTGGGGTGGTCGCCTTCTTGCGACGAAGGTCCATACGACGCTGCCTCGCTGCTGCCGCGCTCGGATCGAATTCACTGTCGGCCATGGCGCCCTTACCGCTTCAGTCAACGTCGGGTGTCCTCGTCTTTGGAGATCGCGAATGGGGAAACCCAGGTTTTTTAAGCTACAAGATTGATCTTTGTCCTACAACCAATCGTCAGTGTCAACCCGGTTGAGGGGCGTTCAGAAATGGGAGTAATGGCGAGCACCAAAACATGAGGGCGTGCACTAACGGCCTACAGGAAAACAAGCCTATAAACTAACTACAACCAAAAAAAAAAAAAAAAAAAAACGGGAAAAGTGAAACGCCTCCACAATTAGCACATTCCCCTGAAAGCTTGACGGCTTTCAACTCCTAAAGATCCAGCTTCCTTCAGAGTCCTGCAGAGCACACTGACCAGATCGAGTCGAGAGTCTCGATTTGAAGAAAGAGATTACTGGAGAGGAGTCATGAGGCACACGAGTAACAACACTCACTCACAGGTCACACTCGCACACTGAAGGCAAGGCGGTGGTGGTAGGTGCGCTTGACACTTCGAGTGACTGTACCGTACCATACCCACAGCAAGCACCTCCTCGCATCTCCCGAAGCAGCTAACGTTCTGGTCTGGTTGGGGCACGTCTCGCTTTCCGTACCTGTTGAGAGAGGCCCGGAATCCCCTATTGCTGATCTAGTGAATGTGGTCATGTCGGCGGAGGTGGCGCGCGGAAGACAGGGCGCGCGGAGAAAAGGAGCTTTGGTCCTTCCGCGGTAGGCTTTTGTTCCGGCCAGGCGGACATGCTCCGAACGACAACCACCATTCATACTGTACCATCAGTTCAGCGCCCCATGTCAGCCATACCTGCGCAACGAACCAGAACATATGCCAGGTCAGAGACGGTCGCGCGTCCGAACCGATGACCTTTTGCTCGTGTGAGGTCACCCCCCCACGAGCACTGATTGGTTCGACCATACTACCCCCGCTTGAGTCACAACAATACAAGCCCCTGTGCAGTCAATTGAGGGAAATGATCAAAAAGGGTCCTCGCTTTGCCAGAGGCGTGAGCAAAAAAGGTCCGGCTATTTTCGGGTTTTTTTGTTAACGGTAACCCTTACTGGCGTTTTAATCTCAGGGGTACCGTTTTGCCCTATTACAGAAGGGTTTTTCACCATTCCAATCCGTGGGGGGCAATTTTTTGTTCTTCTAGGTTAGTCCGCTCCACAGCGAACCACGCATCACAATCACATTGCTCCGTCACTGTAGCCTTTACAGGTCATATTCCCTGAGCACCCGGGGGGCGACGCGGGAGATTTCTCTTTTAACGAATACTGGCCGTACGGTAGGGGCAACATGGACTATGGGGTTTCCCCAGGAAATGAGGCATTGTTTTTTTGTGTACTGTGCATGGGCGACTTGACTGGCTTATGCAGCGACTGAGTAAACATCGCCATGTCGCAAGCCTCTCCACCTGTGTATCAACTCCGCGTTTCAAGAGAATGTCAGATTCCTTGGCGTGCTCCTTGGCGCGTTCCTATTGGCTGTGGACAGAAGGATTTTCCTGGGGCAACGCCGACGGATTCCGTTGGCGTTACAGACGTAATTCTACTGGATCGTCAGCGAGATTGTCGTATCTTGCGCATCATGTGGATTTCTGCCTCGACATTGGTTGGCGAGCCTGACACATCTGGATTTTTAGAGGCTCGCCGACCACTAGGTGTGGTCGCTCTGAAAACACAAGAGCAAACTGATTGGACGGCCTTGGATCAGTCAAATTGACTGTCCAATTTACTGTTTAATTGAGACGGGTACACTTTGCGTACAAGGAGTGACCCTTAAGAATAAAATGCCTATGGAATACTCATGGGCGTAAAAGGGGGTCGTCTACCAAGCATATAACATGTACTTGGCAAATTCATCACACCCCTCCTTGTCTTTTTGTTCCGAAGCCATCTTGGAAGATGGGTGGCTCTACAAAGAACTGTTATAGCTGTACTGTTGCGCCACATCTTCTCGCCAACATGCCAGCATGCGTGCAAATTTTACCAATGGTGGCAGCCTGGAGATTCTATAAGGATAAAAAAATATACACACAAAAAAGATATATATTATGGTTGACAAGACACCCAGCACTAAGGAGTGTATGTACGCGATGCTGTCCTCCTAATTATTTTCTTAAGTTTGAAAAGGAAATGATACATTACGAATGGCCTAGTAGAACCCCTCCGTTAAGTTATCTTGGCGAAAGGGAATGCGGAAATGTGTTTTCTAAACTACGGGCAATTTGATGAAACATTTTGAACTAATCCTGTATGTATCAGCCGGAGTATATCAGGAGGTAGAATTCGCAGAGGTGCTGGCACGTTGGCCGGAAGATGTGGCGCAACAGTACCGCTGTAATAATTCTCTGTAAGCCACCCATCTTCCTGGATGGCTTCAGAACAAAAAGACAAGGAGGGGTGTGGCGAATTTGCCAAGTAAAAGCTATAGTGACGGAGCAACGAGATTGTGACGTGTGGTTCGCTGTGGAGCAGACTAACCTCAAAGAACATAAAATTGCCCCTCAGGGGTTGGAACGATGAGAAACTCTTCAGTGATAGGGCTAAATGATACCCCTGATATTAAAACGCAGCAAGGGTTACCGTTAACATAAAACCTCGCTATTTTCTGCTCCAAGCACCTCGCTTCTAAACCTGAAATACACTTCTTTCTTTGTTTAGTAATTTAAATATTTACGAGATGTTTGCGGTACCATTCAGCATTTCTCAATATGAAAAAAAATCCATTAGGGACGGAATTCCGTTCCGGATGGCATTAACCCTAAATACGCAAACCTTTTGTGAGTTTAGGATTGATGCCATCCCGAATCGCATGCGGTGCCCCTATGGATTTTAGTTTTTTTTTTTTTGCCCTACTACAGTTCATTGAATTCGCATAAAGGTTCCACCGCATGGTTACGACACGAAGCGCCCCCATGAACCTGCAAATTTGTGACCATGTGATGTGTGCATATTGTATGACGAATAACGTGTAGCACAGGCTCGGAGACGAGGTCTCGGTGCAAAAAGCTGTCGGAACCTTTTTGCTCACTCCTTTAGCGAAGGGAGGACCCTTTTTAGTCATTTTCCGTCAATTGAGGGAAATGATCAGAAAGGGTCCTCGCTCCGCCAGAGGTGTGAGCAAAAAGGTTCCGTCTACCTCCGAACCTGTAATGTACTGAGTTTGCTCTTTAATTTTTTTTTTAATCTTTACAAAAAGACAAAAAAAACTCCATTGGGGACCGAATTCCGTTCGGGATGGTATCAACCCTAAACACGCTGCCTTTTTGCGATTTTAGGGTTGATGCCACCTCGAGTCGCATGCGAGGGCCCTACGGGTTTTAGTTTTTGTACGTGCCCTAAAGCACTGTTCTGTATAATTTTCCACGTCATAGGGCTACAATATGACGCGCCCCCACAAAATACGATGTGTTGCGACCCTATAATATGTGCGTGTTGTACAACGAGTTTTATGTATTAGAGGTTCGGAGACAATGTCTCGGGGCAGAAAGCTGCCGGACCTTTTCTGCTCACGCCTCTGGCGGAGGGAGGACCCTTTTTATAATTTCCTGTCTATCGTTGAGGGGTTTTTAGGTTTGCGGTAACCCTTACTAACGTTTTACTCTCTCGGATCACGTTTAGCCCCTATTACGGAAGAATTTGACGCCGCTCAAACCCCCTGGGGGCAGTTTTTTGTTCTTTGAGGTTAGCTCGCTCCACATCAAACCACGTGTAGCAATCTCCTCAATCTTAGGCAGAGGGCAGAAACAATCAAACCCTTAGGGGCCCGGCATGCCATTCTGGATGGCATCAACCCTAAACTCGCAAAAGGGCCGCGAATTTAGGGCTGATGCCATCCAGAATGGCATACTCGCCCCTATGGGTTTTAGTTTTTTCCTTGCCAGCTAACCTGCCCGAATATTGTCGTCATTTTCAGTACCGCTACAGATCCCACAATATCGCAGGAACCATAGAGTTCAGTAGCCCCACAGTTACGGAGCAAGGAGATTGTGACGAGTGGTTTTCTGTGGTGCGAAATAACCTTAAAGAACAAAAAAACTGGCCCGGTGAGGTTGGAACAGCGGGAAACCCTTCCATAAAAAGGCTGAGTGTTGCTCAAAAAAGTAAAACGCCAGTAAGGGTTACCGCTAACCTAAAAGCCCATCGTAGAGAGTGTTTGGGGGAGACTTCACAGCACGAACCTCGTGACAGAGCAGCACATGAGTACTTTTTCGTGGACTTGATTTTTACTCAACGGCGAAGACTTCGAGGAGGCAGGCGGAGCCAGGACAAACTGATGTTACGGGCAGCATGGGAATGTATATGATGGTACTTTTCATTGCGCCATCATGAGGAATGCCTCACGGGCAACGACTCGCCGGGCCACAAAATTTCGACGTTTGCCTGCCCAGCCATAGTCCGCCAGCTGGGCAGCGAAGCGAGTGTTCGTTCCTTCTTGTGCTCCAAGCGAGGCCGAAGCTGCTGCCGCGGCTGCTGCGGTTCTTGTGTCTCTGGGCAGGCTGGCCAGGCCACTAAGCACCACCTGCTCACCGACGTATCAGCTTCTGTCCCAAGCTTTCGATGGCTCGCGACGAGGTTCTCGAGGATGCTTTCAACTCATCAGGGCTCGTGCTTCTTAGCCCCATACATGAATCAACATTCGTTCCACTTATCTCCGTACAACGAGACGACGCCATTGTACGTACCTTGTGTGGCGGACGTTCAAGAAGTGCGAGACGAGATTGCGGGGAGGAATCCTGGCTTCATATGCATAGCATACACGTCCCGATGGATAGTTACTTCTTTCACCAGTTCGCGCTCGGTAGAAACGGCAACGCCATTACGTAAATTAGTAATCACTGCCGTCTACCTATTCTTAGACATCACAGGCACAAGCGCAACAGCGGGACGCACGCAACAGCGGGACGCACGCAACTGAAAGTTCTGCTTCGTCGAGTCCTGGGCCGACTTTGCTACAGTGTCACCACCGCTGGTCACTATGGTGGCGGCCGCTCCCCTCTGTCCCTGCACCGGCGATCGGCGTGTCGTGGTGTCAAGGGATTCTGGCAGAGCAGCGGCGGCGGCTCTTCGTTGCTTCGTTCTGCTCCTGCTCTCGGCTGACTCCTTGCGCGTCATGCGGCCCGTTAGAGCAGGTTAGTATGCGACACTGGCTGTGGTGCTACGGATGCTATTGTTGTGCAGGTGAGTGGCCCATACATGGCAGAAAATAATCGAATTCGTGTGGACGTCCTCGTTTCCTCAGCCCATTGTACTTTAGGGTCTTACGGAAACGACGACTACTAAGCGTATTGGCAAGCGTTGACGTGTTGCTGATTCAGCGCATGTCTTAACCGACCGCAGTACCACTTGCCTGTGCGTCGCAGGCGACGCTATCGGAGAGCCTCTGCAGGTGAAGGAAGGAGCAGCAGGGGCAGGAGGCGGAGCAGCGTCAGGCGCGGACATGGAGGTTGCGGGTGGGGAAGGCGCGGATGCGAGTGGGCGGAGCAAGCGGGGGGAGTGGACGAGAGAGCCGCTGCCGGCGATGGCGAATGTATTTCCGCACGCTCTTGACAACCCGGAGGAAGTCGGGCCCTACGTGCCCATCGAATTCAGGTGCCCCTCAACTGCCTGTTGCCATGCCGCGTCACACTTTTGCGACTTGTCGAGAAGCAGGAACTGATAACAATGTCTTTGAGATTGGAACAATTCCCCCGCCCATTTTACCTCCTCCTTCCGTCGTCCGTCGTCCGTCTCACACATCACGGTTCTCCCCCACTCCTGCCCACCCCCCCGTCCGCTCCCCTGGCGCGCGGCGGTAGGAACGACAAGGAGCGCGTGAGCCTGAAGAGCCAGCCGCTGGGCATGCACATCAGCAGCGACGACCAGACGCGCGTGTGGCTCAACTACTTTCAAGGGGATACACTTGTAGGGCCCAAGCTCAGCTGCATGGGCATCCCCTGCCCGCACCTCTTCAAGTGCAAGGACGGGTACCCAGACATCTGGGCGTGCTGGAATTCTGAGCTGGTGGATACAGAGATGTTCACCACCCGCGCTCCTCTGAACTGCCCGAACCGGGCAGCGGAGGGGGAAATAGTGGGGGATGAGGAGGGGGATTATGACGCGTCGTGCAGCCACCGGGCGGACCATGGGCTGCGCATGCCATGGGCGCTGCAGAACTTCCAGTTCGCAAATGTGTACATCACGCACGATGGCTTCCTCTTCAATGCTACCCATCAGTTTGTGCGCGGTGGCTGCCATCAAATCGGCAAGGTGAGCCGCGGTGCTGGGGGGTGCTGCCGTGCCTCTCTCTTCCTCTCATTCCTCTCCTTCCTCTCGTGGCTTTTTGCTCCCACTTCCCTCCCCCCCTCCCCGCCCTCTCCCCTCGTAATTCCTCCCGCCCTCTCTCCTCTGCTCACCAGCCCCGTGCCTCCACAGCCACCCCATCCGAGCCCTACCACTGCATCTCCACCCTGATATGCACTCTCCATGCGCTTCCTCCAACCCTACACACCACCCCCCCCCTCCCCCCCCTTTCACCCTCCACTCCCCTCCACCCCAGTACACCTTCTCCCCAGCGGCCCCAGTGCACGCGCTGCACGGCGTATGGAGCTGGGCGTACGTGGTGGGCGGCAACTTCTACCACGTGCTCGTGGAGTCGCTGCCCTGCTTCGTCGTCGCCGCGCGCTTCCTCAAGAACTACAAGCAGTACCCCATCCTCGCCACCGGCCATCAGGTGAGGGGGGGGGAGGGGGAGGGAGTGGGATGGGGAGGGATGTGGGCAGGTTCGGCAGTGGCGGGAGCGAGGGACGGAGCGAGGTGGTGCTTTGGGCAAGGGGGTATGCACGAAGCTGAGAGGTGGCGTCAGAGTTGCCGCTTGCTTACCACCATGCAGTGCGTGTGCTTCTCTCCCATACCTTCCATTCTCATGCTTCTCTGCTGCCAATCGCATCACGCCACTGCCTTGGGGTTCCGTCTCTGTCCCGGTCGCTTCTCTCATAACCTCACCTAACATCACTCCCTTCTGCCTCTAGAGCAAGCTCGCAAGCACCCAGAGCAAGGTTGCAAGCACCTAGAGCAAGGTCGCAAGTGCCTAGAGCAAGGTCGCAAGCACCCAGAGCAAGGTCGCAAGCACCTAGAGCAAGGTCGCAAGCACCTAGAGCAAGGTCGCAAGCGCCCAGAGCAAGGTCGCAAGCACCCAGAGCAAGGTCGCAAGCGCCCAGAGCAAGGTCGCAAGCACCCAGAGCAAGGTCGCAAGCGCCTAGAGCAAGGTCGCAAGCGCCTAGATCTCTCCACTGCCTTGGGGTTCCCTCTCCGTCCCAGTCACTTGCCTCTTCAACCTTACCTTACATCACTCCCTTTTGCCTCTCCCCTTCCCGTCTCTCCCTTCCGTCTCCTCCTCCCCCGTCACCTGCGTGTGCATGGTGGGTGCGGGCGGCATCAGTGGAGGGCGTACGACCGCATGGGAGCGGCCATCACGGGCATTCCGCGTTCCAGCATGCGGGCCCTTGCCACATTCCCAGGGGAGGTCTACCATGCAGCCCGCGTGCACCAGGTCAGATTCGATGTTATGCTTTGCCTCCACCTTTCCACACCCCACACCTCTCGCACCGTAATCTTCCTTTCACCTCCCTCCCATCAACCCCCCTCACTGGCAATCCCCCACCCCCTCCCTCCAACCCATACTATCTCTCCTGCTCTGCCCTTCCGTCCGCTGCCCTTCCCCCGTGCGCCAGCCCATGTACCAGCAGTGTGGCACGCCCAGCCGGGCTCTCTGGCACACCATCCGCTCGCGCCACTTCCTTCGTCCCGACGGGCTGCCTATCTTCAACCCCGACTGGACCTACCGCGAATTGCCGCCGCTCTCTGACGCAGAGATGGCTCTCCTCCCCGCTGACTGGGTGGTGGTGCTGGCCAAGCGCCCGGGCAGGAAGCGCGCCATCATCAACTTTGCAGAGCTGGAGAGTGAAGTCAGGAGGATATTCCCCGACCGGGTGGTGACGTTCAATGGCTCCTTGGGCATACTGGAAGGTGAGGGCGCTCTGCTCGGCATTCATTGCATCCTCCCAGATAGCATGCTCATTCTGATGCTTTGGCCTGTTGCGTTGGAAGTCACCACTCCTTCCACACCCTTGGATACTTTTCTTGAATCGATCCGCCGCCATTTGCTTTCTCTCTGTGTTTACCTCTCAATGGTTGTGTTTCTCTCTCTCCATCAGCGCGCGATCTGTTTCGCCGGACGCGGCTGTACATAGGCGGTCATGGAGCAGCGCTAGCAAACATGGTCTTTATGCCTGCGCAGGCAACAGTGTTGGAGATCCGTCCGAATGCCTGTGCCAACACCTGCTTCCATCAGCTCTCTTATGCCTGCGCCATACGCTACCACTTGGTGTTGAGCGATGGAACATGCTTTTCTCCTGTAGAGGCGCATGTGAACGAAACAGCTGCAGCGCTTGAACGCATTGCTGCCGAATTTGCTGAAGGTATCAATTTGGTGAAGTGATAGCCTTGATTGATAAACTCGTATAAAAAAATATTTCATTCCTCAGGCAGTGGGCATGTGATTTGAATTTGATGAAGCCCAATATCGAAGTAGACTGAATTCAACGTTTTTGCTGGCGGTTCCGTCCGTATTGACTGCCCCAGGCCACTGTGCCGGAGTTCCTGACTGACCTGGCAGCTGCAACTTTTCAATCGGTGTTCCCATGGCTCCAACATTGCCCGGAGCTCCCAAATCTCGGGTACAGGGCGTTACGGATTGGCCCGCAAGTCAAATCCTTTCCACGTAGTTTTGATCGCTTTTCCACGTCGGCCTCGTTTGCCGCGAAGGAGATTTCGTGCGAACCCACATCATCAAGCCCAACGTCAGCAGCAGCAGCAACGACCAGGGCGGGTGTGAGCTGGACCCGTCAGACTAATCCCTGCTCGCCACCCTAGCGTCGCCTTCCATTACCAAACCTGCCTTTCACCCCGATCTCGTCCGTCACCGCACCAGCAGTCAGGCTCGGGTGCTTGTCGGTTTTGATTTTCCCTCTGACAAATTCACTGGGGCTGCAAACAATCTCCGCATTCTTTTCTTGTGTCCCTACAGCTTTTCTTCTGTCGCTGCAGCAGAGCAGTTTTTCCCGCATCCATTATCGCTCCTAGATCTAGCTGCTTTCGTTGGCATCGTTGTCGTCAGCCGAGCGCCCTCCGCTAGTCTTAGAAGACGCAGCGACAGCAAGATGTAAGGCTGACACCTCGCCTTCGTGTGTCTTTCTCATCCTTCGTTGTCGGTGGTTTTAATCGTTATTGTCCTAACATCTCCCTTAAGTGCGATTTCTATCAGAATTCGTCACCCTTGTTGGCATTGATGATATTTTTGCATTTCTGAACACCTTGTCGTCGTCACCCGCTGTTCTAGCTTCAAACGCAGAGTTTCTCTAAACCCCTGCATCATTTTCCAATCACTATTTCCCGTTTCTCCTCCCACTCTCCCGAAATGCCAACATCAGGGCCTCCGCTGATGCTGCTGACTCTCAAGGTCTGTTTCTTTCTCTTGACCGGCCCGTTTAGCCAGATTATGGACTCAAACTTCCGTTCATATTTTCTCCGTTAGAAGGTCCTGCCCGTTTCTGCTCTCAATCCTTCATTCCTTTGACGCATCCTCAAACCCGTCTTCATTAACGAGTCCCCTCGCCTCCTCCCTCTCTACTCTCCCTCCGTCCTCTCTTTTGTCCCTCGCAACCGTACATTCTCCTACACCCGTGCCAGCCACGCCGTCGCCCCCTCCGGGCAACTGGTACGTGCACAAGTTCGGCGGCACGTGCATGGGCACGTGGGAGCGCATCCGCTCCGTCGCCAACATCGTCACTTCCGACAATGGCGGCAAAACCGCCGCCGCATCGCCCGCGCGGCACCGCTTCGTGGTGGTGTCCGCCATGGCGAAGGTCACCAACTCGCTGTACGCGTCGGTGGCGGCGGCGGAGGCGGGGACGTGGGAGGAGGTGGAGCAGCAGCTGAGCGCGCTGCGGGAGCGGCACGAGGAGACGGCGGCGCAGCTGCTGGGGCCGGAGGGCGAGGAGCACGAGGCGTTCGTGAAGCTGCTGAGGGACGACATCGGCAACCTGGCGTCCATGCTGCGCGCCATCTCCATAGGTGCGATGACAGAACCCCTCTAGGAGGACCGCCGGCTGCGTGGCTAGGAACTGGAAGGGGGCGGTTTGGTCACACCCAGGGCAGATACTGCATTCCTTCGCGTGTTCCGCGTTTCGCGTTGAATCTGGCCATGTAGCTTTAAGGGCCAGCAGCTGGGCATGTAGGCACGCGCCAAGCCCCAGGGTTTGAGGCTTTTGCTCATCCCCACGTGCTTCCCGTCCGCCTTGCCTCCCTTCCGGTCCCCCTTCCCCTCCCCCAGTGCGGCACACCACCCACGCATTCACGGACTTCGTTGTGGGGCACGGCGAGCTGTGGTCCGCGCGCCTGCTCTCCGCCACCATCCGCAAGGTGGGGGAAGGGCGCAGGGTTTCGGGGATAAGTGGTTTCGGCGGGGAGGAGGAACTAAGGAAAGGAGGATATCTCCCCCACTTCTAACCAAGCCCCCCGCCCTCCTAGTGTCCGCTAGTCCCCCCTCCCCACTCCCCCCCCTTCCCTTTTCGCCTCGCCTTCGCCCGCAGCTGTCTCCTTCTCTCGCCCCATTCTCACCTGAACCCCTCTTCCCCGCCCCCCTCTCTCTCTCCCCTCCCCCTCCCCACGCCCCCCTCCCTCCCCCCGCTTCCGCAGCAATCCGCCGAGCCGTGCGTGTTCCTGGACGCGCGCGACGTGCTGGTGGTGGAGGCGGCGGGGCAGCACGTGAACCCGCTCTACTCCATCTCCTCCGCCAACCTCGCGCGCTGGTTCGGCGCGGCGGGGCAGCCCGCGCTGGTGGTGGCGACGGGGTTCATCGCGCGCGACCCCGAGGGCGCGCCCACCACGCTCAAGCGCGACGGCAGTGATCTCTCCGCCGCTGTGTTCGGCGCGCTGCTCCACGCGAAACGGGTTACCATCTGGACGGACGTTGATGGGGTGTTCTCCGCTGACCCGAGGAAAGGTGAGAGGAACCAGATGAAGTATTAGAACCAGATTAATCTGTTTGTTTCGCAAAAATGTAACATTCACTGCTCCAAGGCGAACGTCTGTGCAAAGTTAACACGTGCACAGCGGGTCAGGCATGTTGTAACGAGCCTAGCTACTGGCGCCACTCTCACAGGCACAACACGGAATGCAGCCTAGTTTTGAGGCGCCTCAAAACTTGTAACGAGCTAAGCTACTGGCGCCACTCTCACAGGCACACCACAGAATGCACCCACCCTCACGCCCCGTCGTTGCCCCGCCCCTCGCTCATCCGCCCCCTCTCCCCCCCGTGTTCCTACGTACCGCTGCCCCCGTGCGCGCCCCCGTGCAGTGAAGGACACGGTGGTGCTCTCGTCCCTCTCCTACGAGGAAGCGCTCGAGCTGGTGCGTAGGGGGTTAAGGGGTTGGGGGGGCAAGGGGGACAAGGGGGCAAGGGGAGCAAGGCGTGCAAGGCGTGCAAGGGGTGCAAGGGGTGCAGGGATATGCTGGGACGGAAGGGGAAGGGAGCTGCAGGCCCTATTGCCCGCTCTCTATCCTCTCTCCCTTCCGCACTCCTATCTCTCCTCTACCCCCTACCTCCTATCCCCTATCCCCTCACCCGCCATTCAACCCTTCTTCCCCCTCTCCCCCCCTCCTCCCCCCAGTCGTACTTCGGCGCGAACGTGCTGCATCCGCGCACAGCCCTCCCCGTGATGCGCAACAACATCCCGCTGCTCATCCGCAATGCCTTCAACCTCGCCGCGCCCGGCACGCGCATCGGCCCATTGTCGTCGCCGCCCTCGTCGCCTGCGCCCGCCAGCGGCGAGCCGGCCATCGTGAAGGGCTTCGCCACCATCGAAGACGTCGCGCTCGTCAACGTTGAGGGGTGAGGTGGGGGAGCCGGAGAGGGATCAGGTGGGGGAATCGGCGAGGGATGCGGTGGGGGGGGGGAGGAGACGAGATATTAAAGCCCCCATCTCATATTTCCAAACCTTCTAGAGTGGAATGGGAACCTAGAGGCCTGATTGGTCGACGAGGGACGAAATAATAACAGGTTTGAGGCGAGGGGTGAGGATCTCAAAAATTTCGTACCAGTTTGCCCTACCCAAAATCGGATCTGAAGACTTGAAACGCAGCCTGAAATATGAGATTCGGGCTTTAACGGGGGAGAGGGGGGCGAGGGGTGGGGGGGGAGGGAAGGGTTGTGTTGATGAGGTATATGGGGAATGGGTAAGGAAGTGGCGGGTCGGCTGGGTGGCGATTGTCTCCCACTCGTGCATTTCCTTGCTCCGACTCCATGCCTCTCACTCCATCCTTGTGTGCTTCTCCCTCTCCCCCCCCCCTTTCACCTCTCACACCGCATACTCTCACGCTCCCTCTTTGCGCCACTGAACCCTCGCCATCCTCTCCCCTCTGCCCTCTGCCCTCTGCCCTCTGCCCTCTGCCCTCTGCCCTCTGCCCTCTCCCCTATCCCCTCTGCCCTCTCCCTTCTCCCCTCTCCCCTCTGCCCTCTGCCCTCTCCCTCTGCCCTCTCCCCTATCCCCTCTGCCCTCACCCCTCTCCCCTATCCCCTGGTGGCAGCACGGGCATGGCGGGCGTGCCTGGCACAGCGGCGGACATCTTTGTGTCGGTCAAGAACGTGGGCGCCAACGTCATCGCCATCTCGCAGGTTCGTGCCGCGCCGCCTCGCCGTGCTTTGCGCACTACCACAAAGTGCCACTGCGTCACTTCACTCAGAACCTTCTGTTGCTCCTCCTTCACTCCGCCTCTCACACACTGCTGCTCCATTCGGCCCTCCCGCTATCCTCACACCCCTTATCCAATCATCCACCGGCCCCTCCTTTCCTCCACACCCCCCCCTTTCTTGCCCCCCCCCACACCAGGCCAGCAGCGAGCACAGTGTGTGTCTGGCCGTGCCATCCCACGAGGCGGCGCACGTGGCAGCAGCGCTGCGCACAACGTTCAAGGAGGCGATAGCGGAGGGGCACATAGCGCACGTGGCGGTAATCGACAACTGCGCCGTGCTGGCCGCCGTGGGCAAGGGCATGCCCGCCACGCGCGGCGTGTCGGCTGCTCTCTTCGGCGCACTGGCAGAAGCCGGGGTGAACGTGCGGGCGATAGCGCAGGGCTGCAGCGAGTACAACATCACGGTGATCGTCGACCAGAAGGACATTGCCGCCGCGCTCACTGCCGCCCACAGCAGGTTCTACTACCCCGCCGGCGCCGCGGCTCGTGTTTCAGTTCCTGGGGCGGCGGCGGCTGCCCCTGCTCTCGTGCTGCCGCCTGCTGCTGTGGGTGGTGCTGGCGGGGTGACGACGGTGGCAGTGGCGGTGGTGGGGCCGGGGCTCATTGGCGGCACGTTCCTGGACCAGCTCAGCGAGCAGGTGAGCCCGGGGACGGAGGGAGGGAGGGAGGGAGGGAGGGGAAGATTGAGAAGGAGGCCAAGGGAAGGGACTCTGGGAAGGAGTTGAGGACGAATGGCGGGAGAGAGGAGGGGGAGGGAAGGGAGAGGCCTTTCTATCCAAGTGCAAGCAGTCCGTTCACCGTTGTGTGCATTCGTGGTCTGCGTTGCATGTGTGTGTGCGTGTGTGCGTGTGTGTGTGCGTGTGTGTGTGCGTGCGTGCAGGCGGCGTATCTTCTGTCCAAGTACTCGCTGCGCCTGCACGTGGTCGCCATTGCTGACATCAAGGGCTCGCTGCTCGCCACTGGCAGGTGCACCGCACTGCACTACATCGCACTAATCTGTACGACTCACCGCACCGCACTGCACCGTACTCTTGGTGTTCTCCCTGCACTGCACTCTTAGCTTTTCTTACGGCCCCTCCAACTGCTTAGACTAGCCATTCGCTCCTCCTCCATACTCCACTGCCCAACTCACCCAGCTTCCCCCCCGTCTCTGCCGTCCCGCTCCCCACCAGCCACGTGGACCTCCCCAATTGGCGCGAGCAGCTTCAGAAGGAAGGCACGTCCGTGCCTCTGCCCGCCCTCACAGCCTCGCTGACAGCCCTGGCAGCAGCAGGCAAGGCGCCGGCCACAGCAGAGGGGGGCGAGGAGGCACAGGCGTGGGTGAAGGCGTTAGGGGGAGGGGGCCTGGTGCACGTAGCGCTGGCGGACTGCACTGCGAGCGAGGCGGTGGCGGACTGCTATGCGGCGTGGATGCGGGGTGGGGTCACCGTCATCACGCCCAACAAGAAGGCCAGCTCGGGGCCGCTCACACGGGTGAGACCATGGGTGGGATGCCTGCCGGTGGGATGTGTTAAAGTGTGTGATGCCATGCCTGTATGTGCACGTGCGTTCCTCTATCCGCTCTGCCTCTGCCGCCCTGTGCTTCTCAAGGTGACTGTGCCTGTGAGTGCCCTTTTTTGCAAATGAACGTGTCGTTAACACACCGCGCCTCCTTCCCCCTTTTCCTTGTCCCCCGCCCACAGTTGGCGGAGATGGCGGCAGCACGGCAGCAGGGCGGGTCGCGGTTCTACTACGAGTGCACGGTGGGGGCGGGGCTGCCCGTCATCTACACGCTGCGGCGCCAGCTGGACACGGGGGATAAGCTCGTGCGCTGCGAGGGCATCTTCAGGTGCGCCTGCTGCCATGGAGGACGAATGCAATGCAGTGCAACGCACATATGAGGCATCTTTGTCTTTTAAACACGCTAAGGCTTTCCGCGGGTGCCGACTTGCCAAGCTTGGCTTCCATGCACGTCTCGTCTCTTCCACTCGTGCCTCACACATCCATGTTTTCTATCACCCCATACTATCCCCCCAATCTCGATCCTCTCCCTCAACCCTTCTTCCCCCTCCCCATCTCCCCCCCCCCCTTCCCCCCCTCAGTGGCACGCTGTCGTACATCTTCAACTCGCTGGACGGCAGCAAGCCGTTCAGCCAGATAGTGGCGGAGGCGAAGGCGGCTGGGTACACGGAGCCGGACCCGCGGGACGACCTCAAGGGCATGGACGTGGCGAGGAAGGTGGTCATCGTGGCGCGTGAGGCGGGGCTGCAGCTGGAGCTCGCTGACGTGCCTGTGCAGTCGCTCGTGCCACAGCCGCTACAGGTGAGCGCGTGGGTGGGGGGAGGGGGGGAGAGGGGGAAGGGGAGAGGGAGGAGGAACAGGTAAGGAAGAGCAAGGAGCATCGTTTGCCACTGACGAGCGTTGCTTGTCGTTTCTCTGTGGGCGCTCCTAATGTGTAGGCATTTGCATGTTGGCAGCTGTGGTCGTGGTGCCCACTCAGCTGCTCTTCGTTCGCCGCTCCTGCGCTTGTGTTCCTCACTCTCGGCTTCTGTGCACCCCCCTATCTCCTGCGCCCCACCTGCATCCCTGCCCCCATCAGAACGTTGCTTCAGTGGATGAGTTTCTTTCCCGCCTGCCCGACTTTGACTCGGAGATCACCAACAAGCTCAAGGAGGCGCAGGCAGCCAATGAGGTGAATGGGGCTGCGAGATGAGACTGGGAAGAGGGGTTTCCAGAGAGTAAGGTCTGACTTTGGTACTGCTAGTTCGCCTTGAGGCCTAGGGAGTGGCGTAGGAGTTACACAACACTGCTAGTGCTCTTCATGGCGGAGTGCATGCTCCCCCTTCTTCCTCTCACCCCCACCCCGCATCCCTCTTCTGCCCCATCCCTCATTTCACACGGAAACCCTTCATTTGGCCTGTCCTGCATCTCCAGGTGCTGCGCTTTGTGGGCATAGTGGACATGGCAAAGGGTGGAGCATCGGTGGAGCTGAGGCGCTACCCCAAGACGCACCCATTTGCAAGCCTCACAGGCAGCGACAACATGATCTCCTTCCAGACCGAGCGCTACTTCGACATGCCCCTTGTCGTCCGTGGCCCTGGTGCCGGTGCTGCTGTCACTGCTGCAGGTGTATTCACCGATCTTCTGCGCCTGTGCTCTCATGTTGGGGCTCCTTGCTAGGATGCAAGGTACATGGCTGAGAAGACAAGGGCGGTTGGAACGTTGGAAGCAAGAGATGCATATAGCGTTACATGAAATGAGGTATATGTATTGGAGGAAGTGCTTTCCTCTTGGAAAACGATGGTTAGGATATGATGGTTTGCCTAAGCACTGTAAGGTGGTGTGTGTGATGTGAAGCCTCCAATCGAAGGAGAAGTCAGTTTCTTTTCCATATTGTGGAGGTATAATGGGGTGAAAGATTTATAGGCGTTCCTTACTGGGGCTCGCTTCAGCGAGTACACGCGAGCAAAATGCGTCCGCAGCCTCGGCCTTGGTTCTTGCACCAAACCAGCCCCCACCGATCTGTTCGGCCCCCAAACCTCTTCCCGAGTCGCCCCGAACCCAATTTGACCCCGTCACCCTTGGGACAACAGTATCGAGCCCTTGACTGGTCCAACCATCGACATTCAACCCTGGTCAATCGCCCTATATATTTAGGCCCTCATTCCTATGATAACATAATAATCACGTTCCCCTTATTGAAGACTGCGCTATTCTCTGAGTTATAATTCAAAACACTACAGATTCAAAGAGGTAACTTATGATTTCTGTTTGTAACCTCCACAACAGTCCGATTGACGCGCCTACGTGCGTGACGTACAACCGACGCAGCGCGAAATGTGGCACGTTGGCGAGATGCGCGCGGTGGGTTGCGAAATCGATTCGGCGGAGCCGTCGAAAATGCGAAATTGCCCGTCAGGAAATTGCGAACCCCGTGTTCCCGCTGGTTCTCTGATGTGAAATCGCATCAACCCCTCATTCCTCCCAAGGCACACATCACATCACACCCCCTCGCCTCTTGTCATCACGTCTCATCACACATCATGCACACTGCACGGCACGTGCTCTCATCAGTTGCCCCAGTATGCCTACGTGCTCTCGTCAATGGACAAGTTATTATCTTGCCAGAAGTAGCAGCGATCCGTTGCGCCACAATCCGTCTTTCCTCCCTTCACAAAAATCCACTTGCTGATTACTACGCGAATCAATCTATCCAGGAGACGCAACAACTAATGCTCATCGCGACCAGGAGTGTGCATTGCATTTATCGCCGGTAGCTCGAATCTTAACCCGCTACGGCAATTTAACGAGCCTGTAGTGATCCAGTAATTTTGACAGAAGCATGTCCTGGCGCCCTTATCGGTGACCGCACGGCGACCCATGGCCGTCCTTAGCGCTTATACGCGCGTGGCGCTGCTCCTCGTCCTGTCCACAAACCTTGCTTTTATCGCCGCCCAAGGTCAGAACCATGGTTCCGTACGGCATCTAGATCTTATCTATTATTGATTTTATAGAGGTCTCCATCGTTTTCTAAAGCCTCTCAACAGCTCACGCCTGCTCCGTGTCCCCCCACGCAGATGGCGCCGACCCCAGCCCTGTGTATGCCGCCAATCCCTCCTCGCCATGGACTAGCATAAGGTAAGGCGCATCACGGATTAGTGTCCTTGGGCACAGGAAGTGTAAAGATTAGCGAGCGACGCTTCAAGCCGTCGTCTGGTCTTCGTCTGTCTTCCCTTACGCCACTGTGCACGGCCCCCTGCGCCAGCAGTTCTACAGCACATATCACATGCCCGACCCCTGCCTTCACGCTCATTCCTATTTCATCGACTCGTATCTTCTCACCCCTTCGCCCCTTCCCTGTCGCCACGCCAATCAGCTCTGACCACCTGAAGGAGCTACAGTACACGACGCGGGAGGTGATGACGCACCTTAGCAAGGCGGCGGGCCTTACGCAGGTCGCGGCTGTGCTGCTGAAACAGGAGAGCTGCCACCTCCGCCTCTTGGCGTCCGGCCAGGCGCTTCAGAACGCCGCGATCCTGCTGAGGCAGCGAGAGAAGGATTTAATCGTGGGGCAGATTGACAACGCGCTCGCCACGATTGGAAAGGTCAGGGGGTCACTAGAGCCTGCGTTCCATCGACCCGCTATGGACTACCTCGATGGTGCGCTAAGAGTGGCTGATGCTGCTCGCTGTTCGTTCGTGGATAGAAGAAAAAGGCGGTTTGCTTAAACCGTGGGGTAAGGAAGCCAAATGCAGGCCTAATACGCTCTTTTGTAGGCGGGGTAGTTCATACTTTCTTTTGAGCAAGTTTTTGGTATCGTTAAACCTAAGAGAGAACGCATAAGACATGTAACATATATCTGATAAGCAACATTTAGGAATTGAGTGTAGCATAGGGGTTCGTTTTCATGACTACAGAAAGATCCAACATTATTATATCGTAAGGACATTGCATTTGGGATATGCTGGTTGCGATTTGGTTGGAACTTCGGTTTGGATTCGTCTGACAGTTTTCATCGGGCCCGTTTAGCGGGTGTATAAAGTGAACCAAGGGATGTCAGATTATGACGTTCTGTGAGATGTACAGTGTGGTTGCTTACGTTTTCACAACGGTTTTAATGTTTAGTCTGATATCACATCGCCTGACGTCAGGTTTTGAATCGCTTTGTACGATCCGATTTTCTTTCCGCATGCCCGATTACAGTACAGGACAGAACTGTACGAGGCAGTCATCTGTGGCTGTCTGTTCTGTTGGTTTGATTGTGCAAAGCTGGCCCTCCGTGTTGTGTGCCTTGAGTCAAGGCGGCTCGCCTCATGCCCCTACAGCTAGAAATTGCTCCCATTCGCTGCGCCCAAGCCGCCCTCTGCTCGCCCATGGAGCGCCACAATTCAAGCCCCCATCGCTCGCCCCCCTCCTGCTGTGCCTTTCTCGCTGGGCCCCACGAGGGACTTAAAGCCCACCCGGCAGGTTGCATATTTGTACTGTTTAAGTTGGTGGGGTGGCAGAACTTGATTGGACGACGAAGGATAATGGAAACGAAATATTTGGCGAAGACTGGGCTTCGCAAAGTCAGCGTCTGTTTCGCGCGAGCTAGCGGGGCTGGAAACTTGGCAAGGCTGCCAGTTTTGCAGCTCACAATCTGGCGGAGAGCCACCTCGCCACCTCTGCCAAGTTTGCAGGGCTTGCAACCTGCCGGTCGGGCTTTAAGGCCTGGCCCCTGACGGGAATCAGCAAATCTTGTGACCATGGGGCTCCAAGAGCAGCCATCATATTCTCCAGCTGTCCTCCCAATGAGTTCGCTGCACAGCCTCGAGTACATTTCTCACGCCAGTTTGTCGCCTGCTTCCTGGTCGGGTCGGTCTCATTCAAGTAATCGAGGAGACAGCCTTGCTGTACGTATCTTGGGCCCTCTCCGTTCATGTAAATACCTCATGCGCCCAGCATCTCTTGGCCTCAGCGGCACACCTGATCGCTTCGCATTCTCCCATTCCCAACCACTCGTCAACGTCGTCCCCTTGCCCGTCCTTCTCTTGCTGCCACCGCTCGGCTCAGACCGGTTTCGCCTTGCAGCATGTCGCGCTTGTCCCAGAACAGCTACTAGCTGGTAGTAGTACAACCAGACCTCAGTCTCCCAAACAGTTTCAATATTCGACGTAGGCCGAGCTTGTTCTGTATGAGCACTGCTGCCATCCGCATCCACACGATTCCACCCACTCGCACCAAAGTATTCCGAGCAGAGAGTTCTCGTTCGATTGTACGCGCCAGCGCACTCGTAGGCGGCTACCTTCACACCGAAGCCCATTCACCCGCTCATGGAGCCCTTCTGGCCCTTCCACTCCATCGCTGGGACCGCCGCCTCGGCTGCGGCCGCCGAAACCAGAGCGACCGTTGGCGCTCGGCTCAGCGCAGTCCATGCTGACGCTTCGTCGTGGCGCCCCACGAACGCGGCTCGATCCCGTCACTCCCGGACTGGCTCAGACCCAGGCGCCGCCCGTCGTCGTTCCGCCGTCGCGGTTATCGTTGCGCTACTGGCAGTGGCAGTAGTCGCATCATGCGCGGTCGTCGCGTTGGTGGGCTCTGGGCACCGTGCCGGCGTTCTTGGCAGCCGCTTCAGCATGCTCCGCAGAAAGTTGCGATCATCCAACTCCGCTGCGACGATCGCGACGGAATCAACGACTCATATTGGTCGCAGCACGGCGACAGCGACAGCGACAGCGAGAGCCGTCGATAGCCACTGGATTGAGCATGGAGCCCGTCCCGAGGACCCGCCCTCCGTATCGGACGCGGCGTTGCTGCGGCAGAGTCCGTATGTGCGGCGACATGTGATCGACATGCGGTCCGAGTCATCGTGCAAGATCGTCATGCCTTCTCCGGAGATCTCCGCGGATGCTAACCCATCGAGGTGAGCTGTGCTTCTGCGCCGCACTTCTTTTAGCAGGGCATGATGCGTGCTCGCTCTATCTCGCTCTCTAACAGTTGTTTCTAGCTTCAAGTTGATGCTGCTTCTCGCATGCACGGAGCACGGCATCCACGCGCCTCACAATCGGAAGCTGCTTCAAGTTGAAGCTGCTTCTCATATGCTCTCCGTTCCACCCCGGCCACTGGACCCTCGTCCAACCTCCAGTGCCCCTTTCGCGGCGTCGCTCGCCCGCTTCGCCAACTCAACGGAGCGCGTGCTGCTCGTGATTCCGCGCCACGGACTCGGGAACAGCCTGCGCGGCTTCGTCTCGGCCTTCGTCTTCTCTCGCCTCTCCGGCCGCCGCCTCATCCGCTTCCATGGCGGCGCGCATGGGAAGGTCCTGGACGCGCTCTGCGCCGCGTTTGACTGCGGGTTTGATGCGATTCGGGGAGGCGGCGCGGAGGAAGAAGAGCTGCTGGTTTCTCCGGGGAAAAACGGCGCTCCCGCTGGCGGGAAAGGAAAAGGGGGACTCGGCGGAGAGGCGGCTATGCGCGCCGTGTTGAAGCGGCTCAACTTCGTCGACCTCCAAGCACAGGGCCGCTCGCTGGGTACGTCAGAAAGTGTCTGAGTCGAAATGCATGCACGAACATCCAGCAGCTGTCAGTGACGAGAAGACGAGTTCGTGAGGAAGGGAGAGTGACGTCTTGGGAGTATCATGGACGCGTGCCTTGCTGGTTGGTTGGACAGTCCCTCAGAGACTGAACCACGCACTTCTTGCATTGGATTGGCCAACGTAAGGATTGCGAGGAGATTGCACAAAAACTGGATGAGATATAATATATATAGTTTCTACTTGAGTAGCTTACACGACTCCCGCTTCTTATATGCATTACTTAAGCATAGTCCCATCGTGTGAATGGGTTTGTGATAATCTTGCTTCACCCCCCTCTCCCCACCCCCTCCCTCCTTCCCCACTTACCATACAGTGGTCCGTCAGTCTATACCATCAGCCGCACCTCTCGTTCTCACCCACAGCGCGCGCAACTTTGATGGTTTCTGGCGGCACTACCCCGCGGTCAAGCGCTGCGTGGCGGCAGCATTCAATTGCAGAGAGGGCGATGTGTGGTGCGTGCACTCCCACGCGCTGCAACAGCTGCTGCCCCGACCTTCTCCTTCTCTTTTGTCTGTCTTACAAGCGGTGGTGCGGCGCCGAAGGCATATGGGAGGAGCTGGTTCTGTGGCAGGCGAAGACGTGGGTAGCGACTTGGCACAGGCAGGCTTTATGTTTGACATTGCTCTGCACTTGCGCACGCGGCCCTCGTCTATTGAAGGAACGGGTGAAGCTGGCACCAGGCGCAGCAGCAGCAGGGGAGATGAGAGCGCACAATTGATCAAAGAGCTGGCACATGTGGGGTGTGTTGACAATGATGACACTGAGAAAAAAGTTGCCCAGGCGAATGCATCCAGTGCGTTCCTTCAGCGCTGCCTCTGGTCGTGCCTTGACAGTGCTATCCGTGAGGTGGCAAAGCAGCAGGGGAAGCCCATTGCACCCCTTTCTGATGGTTCCAACTCTTCCCCTTTTCGGCCACTCTCCATATTCTTGGCCACTGACAGCGAGGAGTTGAGAGGCGAGTTTGTCAATCGCCTATCAGCCTACGGCGACGTGTATTACTCAACAGGTGCTGTTGTGCACTCCGCTAAGACTGCTGTGAAAGTGAATGATCAAAGGGGGGAAGGTAATGTAGCTGCTAACTCGTCAGGCGTGACCACTACAACCGAGTACCCTAGTTCCACAGAGCCTGAAGCAGGTGGCAGCAGTTTCAGCAGTGCTACTGGCAGCCCCAAGGGAAGACTCGCTTGGAATTTGCCAACGATGGGGGAGTTTTTCCTGTTGAGTAGATCGCATACCATCATTGAGGCTGGTGAATATGTAAGCTCCTTTGCGCATCAAGCTGCCCTGCTAGGCAACGGCACATTGGCAGGAATCAAGTGGGGCAGGGATGGAAATGGAAGCTGCTCAATTAACGTGGTGCATCAAGCGCTTTAGCTGGACTGAGCTGTAAAATACGACCTTAATAATGCGTGAAGGATATGCAATGCATCTGTTTGGATATGCAATGCATCTGTTAGCACCTCTAGCTAGATGCTCCACAACTAAAAAAAACACTTTAATAGCAGCAGCAAAGATCGTACGAAAGGAACTTGTTTACAGCGCAAGACAATAATTCATATAACGTACCAACAAGCGAAGAACAAGGTGAACGAGTGGGAAAAGATACCAGGTACGGAATAAGGGACGAGTAGAACACGGTGTAGCTTCATACCCTGGAGCCGAAGCAGGATGATATCGCGGATAGATTTCGTGAGACTGTACCCTTGGGTCGGAAGGATTCTCTGTATTGGCCAACTGTTCCGATTCCGACCGATCCCCCAAGGCAACAGCTCGCTGGGCTTGCTTTGCTGCCCACACACACCTTGTGGTGCTGGCCTTGCGACCTCCCCTGTTCTCGGGCCGAGACCAACCAGCGAGTCATGACAACGCAGCCATGACTCGCAAGACACCGGGACATGTATCCCTTCCCCCCCCCCATGGATAGGCAGCAACACGCGCTATGCAACAACCGAGTGCCAAGGCTTCGTCTCGAGGCGCTGGTGCCGTGCTCTTAGTTAAAGCGACCCCGCGAAATGGGCCGCCGTCTGCGCGGGGAGTCGTCGTACTCCCCACACTCGTATCGCCATCGATTCCAGGAGCCGCATTTCTTCGCTAGCCACCCAAGGTTCCTCCTCCCTTCATCTGCCGCCACACATGCTCACCCGCGCGCCTTCCCCCTCCCGCTCTCTCACCCGTCGCCCACTGAGCCCATGTATTTCCCTTCCGCGTCGCTCGATTCCCCCGGTATTGTCACTCCCCATCGCGACCTCCACGCGTTCTTCTACGCGAAAACAGCCTCCCCGCCCATACCATCTGGACATTCCCCATTCCCCGGGCTACTGTCGTCGCAATCCGCCTCAACTCTTGTCGCACGAGCAGAGAGCCCTGCCTCGGCTGCCGCTATTCTGGGAAGTAATTCGCCGCTGCGACAACCCTCGTCGCCTGCCGTCGCATCAGCCGCCCCGCCCCCCAGTAGCCCCCCGTCGTCGCCGGTCAGGGGAGGCGCGCCTGCGTCGCCGGCGTCGCCTGCGTCGCAGGGTTGCGACAAGCAGTTCTCGTACACAGCGACGGTGAGACTTGCCCCTTAGCCAAAGCCCGTCAACGATTCGCAACACTGCGGCATGCGGAAAGGTCACCTCATGTGCATGCGTCCGTCGTTCCCCTACGAACTTCGTTTCCCATCCCTGACCTTTTTCGTCCTCCGTCCTTGCACCGCTTTTCTCGCCTCGTGATGTCTCGCCGCGGCAGACCGGGTGCAGTGGCGGGAACGGCGCGGCGGTGGGGTATGTGTTCGGCGGGCTGCTGTGCATCCTGCTCGTGCTCTTCGTCTCGCTCACCGCCATCTGCTTCTACCGCCGCCGCTATGCGCGCTACCTCTCCACGACCGACCCGCCCTTGCGATCGGTAACCCACACTCCCCACACTCACCTACGCTATCTGTCTCTGTCACCATTTGAAATCGAATTGCTTCTTTTCCTAATTTGCAATCACGCCCTCACCTACCCCCCCCCTGTCCATCGTCCGTTTTCCCCTTGTCCTCCCGGCATCTCATTTAACCCTCCAACCCCCTGTTCACGCCCCTAACTCCCTCGCCTCAGGACCTATCCGGCATTCAGCCCATGGCGACGACACACTCCCACCAGCCACCGCGCAAGGACGACCCCGCCCCTCTCACCCCTGAGCCCTGCCCAGGCGTATGGGTGACCCTGCCCGGGCCCGTGCATGCCTCCGCGTCCTCCTCAGGGTCGCCGCATCCCCCTCTGCTGCAAGTGGCCTGGCCGGAGAGCTACGACCGCCGCCTCGCTCGTGCCGTCCGGGCCAACGCTGCCTCCACTGCAGCCTCTGCCTCTCGTCCCTCCTCTTCTGCTGCTGCCGGTGCTGGTGCTGCTGGTGCTGGTGGTGGAGTTGCGTCTGGCCGGTCTGCCGCTGGGGCGGGTCAGTCACTGTTGCTGCGTCGCCCCAGCACAGGGGGGTCCATGCGGGCGGGCAGCCACGTGCCCTCGCCCGACTCTTCCGTGCACTCCATCTCCAGCCTCGAGCCCTCCGTGCATCTGTCTATGAGAGGGGGGGTGAGCTTCAGCGGCAGTGGCAGGGGGGTCATGTTTGGGAGCGCCTCGTACAGCGCCACAGGGCTGGGCGGCATGGGTGTGGGGGCGGGCGCTGGTGGGGGGGCGGCAGGAGGAGTGGTGGTGGTGGGTGATGGGGTGTTTGGAGTGGCGTCAGGGGCGATGCTGCCTGTGAGGGAACAGGACTGGAACAGTGCTGCCATACCCAGTGTGGCTGCTCATGCCATGACTGGTGGGGGAATAAGTGCCACTGGCATTGCTGCTGTGGATATCACTGCTGGTGAGCCTGGGTCGGGAGTTGGTCCTAGAGATGCTGCTACAGAAGCAGCTGAAGAAGGGGCCGTAGGGGCAGCAGAGGCAGCAGGGGGAGGGGCAAGCATACACGGCAGCATGAGGTCACAGACAGCCTCCGCTGGTCGGTTGCCCATTTCATTAGAGGAGACCCTCTCATTAATGGAGCCGCCCTTACAGTCGCACTCCCAACACGGGGGGTTGTGTGAGCAGGGCAGCCATGGCATGGGAGCTGAGGATGGCAGTTGGGATGATAGGCAGGGGCAAGGGCAGGTGGAGGGTGGGGCGAGGCATGGGGATGGGGTGGTGGATGGTGCAGGGCTTGAGAGTGGAGAAGAGAGGGCGGAGGGGCGGCAGCATGGAGGCAACATCTGGCAGACCGTGTCGTCTTTCTCCATCGCATGCCATTTGGCCCATCACTCGTGAACCATGAGCCCTGTGTTCCACGGTCCCGCCTTTCCCCCTCCATGTCTATGGCTGCCTTGCGGACTTCAGCCAAGAGCGGCAAGCGTGTGATATGTGTGGTGGGCCAATTGGTCTGAGAGTTAGGGATTCCTGTGTGCTTGGTGAGAGGCTCTGTTGGTGAACCAGGGTGGGGGAAGCACATATCAGAACAACTTGGGTAGTGTGCTTAGGGCAGGTAAAGGATTCATAATGCGTCTTTGAGGCAAGGGTTTCGTGAAGTGTGTTTGCTGTTTTATATGCTTGATAAAAAGGGCTTAGGCAGAACTCTTGTATCGGCCCTCCTGGGGCTGTGTTCCAGGTACCACGTACAGCTGCTCCTCTTGGCATGATGATGATGATTTATTGCCCAACGTCAGTCACAGCCTACCTACACCATTGGGCTCCTCGCACTAGCATTTGTTCTGGTCTGGGTATCCACAAATGAGCACCAGGGAAGGGAGTGGGCAAGGTTGAATCCAGTGTGCACGTTGGCAGGTTACTGCAACGTCTCTGCTGAGCGACCTAAGAGGACAGAGCAGGTGCAGGGTTAGGAAGGCGAGTAGGAGGACGTTGGGATGGGATGGAGAGAGTGGGAAGGGGAAAAAGGGGGGCGGGGGAGAGAGAGAGAGTGAGAGAGAGAGAGTGTGTGTGTGTGTGTGTGTGTGTGATAGAGAGAGAAGGTGGAAGGGGAGGGGGAGGGAGGAGGGAGGGAAAAAAGGAGAGGAAGGAGATATATACGATAAGGAGGGAGTGGGTACTGTGGGCAATTTCATGCTAATGAGGAGCTGCGAGCAGCAATGGAGGCATGTATGGAAACAAACATGGGAAATGCTACTTGTTCAGGCGGGTGTGCTCATACCATTGGAGATTTGCCTTGAGGTGGCGTTGAATCTCTCATACTCGCGCCGGTCAGAGCCCACAGCACTGATCTCAAGAGCAGTTGCTGATAACGGGTCCGTCTCTGCAGCGCATGCAAGGGGCATGGACGCGAAACATAGGGAGCAGTAGAGGGGCAGTTGTGGGGCACGACTGGTAGCTGAAGCGAACATGCCGAGGCGGGTGGCGGGCACGGGGGAGTGTTAAGTGAGACAATGGAGAATGTCTATTGGCAGGTGCATGGTGGACGACCAGTGTTGCACAGCCACTGACCGGTGTGTGTGTCCGTGCATGCGCGCGTGTGTATGTGTGTGCGTGCGTGCGTGTGTATGTGTGTGCGTGCGTGCGTATGTGTGTGGGTGTGCATGCGTGCGTGTGTGAATGTGTGTGTATGGGGGTGTGTGTGTGTGTGTGCATGCGTGCGTGTGTGTGTGTGTGTGTTTGTGTGTGTGTGTGTATGGGTGTGTGCATGTGCGTGTGCGTGTGTGTGTGGGCGAGCAGGCACCCCACCATGTGAGGACGACTTGTGTCGTCTGCTGTACACAATGAGGAGGGCCAGCAGGAAGCAGAGGGCCGCCAAGGACAGAATTACAATGCCTGCAATCGCCCCGCCAGACATCTGCTGGGACGGTGCTGCTGCTGGTGGCGGTGGTGAGGAGGTGGGTGGTGGGTATGGCTGGGCTGGGCTGTCCGCTGAGCGGGAGAGAGGGACACGGTGGCATGTGGACAGACGAGGAGAGCCATGTCAGGAACGGATAGAGGGAGATAGGGGGAGAGGGAGAGAGGGGGAGAGAGAGGCGAGCCGACTCTGCTGAGCACAAAGCAGACAAGAGGGTGGGGTATGACGCAGCACAGCGAAGCATGCATGCTGCAGCACACGGTGCAGAGGGCAGGGCAGCGTACCGGGTGGCATGCCGGGGAGGCAGGAGGTGCAGAAGGAGGAGCACTTGCGGCAGAAGAGGGAGTCCTGGCTCTGAGGCACCTCGCAGTACACATCGCCCGACAGACAGTACACCTCGGGATGGTCCACCGACCTGCCACACGTGTCAAGCAGCGTGATGCGGTTTGATTCGCGAGAGAAAAATCAAACGTGCTTTGCTTTGTAGTCAATCTGAAAAGCGTAGGGAAGAGCGTAGTCAATCACAGCAAGGGAAGGGCGCACTGACAAGGCTGTGAGGTCCATGAGGTTGCCGAGTGTGGCAGGGATGGATGACTGCAGGTTGTTGGTGCGCAGGTCACTGGGGGGCAGCGGGGCGTGGGGGATGAGATCACGGGGGGAAGCAGTGAGACCACTGGGAGCTTGAGGAGGAGAGCAGTTGGAGACACAGAAGCAAGGGTAAAAAAGTGTTTCGTGAGCCCCATGGGGATGGGCATTGGCAGGAAGGGGCTGAGCGCGTGTCCTCACATGTTCTTGAGCAGAGCTAGATTGCCCAGGGTCGATGGAATACCGCCTGAGAGCCCATTGGCTGACAGATCCCTGAAAAGTGCAGCGGCGGAAAAGGGGAAAGGAAAGTAAAGAGGCTGGCTGGAAGATGGGCCGTGGTAAGAAAACGTCGCACGGGGCTGATTCCGTTCGGCTGACTGTCAGCGATTGATGCCTTGCGCAGCTAGCAGCAGCTGCTGCTGTGGTGCTAAGGGAGAGGGGGGGTGTAGGGGGGGGGGGGATGTTCTGTGACATGGGGGATAAAGAGTGCGGGAGGGCGCAAGGAGGGCGACTGACAGGTATTGGAGGTTGACGAGGTTGCTAATGTTGGCGGGAATGGAGTCCGAGAGCAGATTGTGGCTCACATCGCTGCCAGGGCACACGGGGACAGGGAGGCGTAGAGAGAGGAATGGGGTTGGCATGGGGCAACCGGAGAGGGGAAATCGGGATGAGGATTGAAAGTGGATGTGAGGAGAGGAGAGGAGAGGAGAGGAGAGGAGAGGAGAGGAGAGGGGAAAACTGGCTGGGAGGAGGTAAGTGAGGGCAGTGCGAGCAAGTGAGAGTGCATGTTAGTGGATGGGGAGGAGGGGTGGTGGGAGAGCGGAGAGGACGTTACAGGCGTTGCAGCTTGGGAAGGGTGAAGAGCTCCGGGGCGAGAGGGCTCGACAGATGGTTCCAATTCAGCGAGCTGACAGGGGGGGGAGGTGCGGGGGAGGGGTGGTTGGGAGTGAGAGGTAGAGGAGGCTCAGGCAGGCATGTACACACACAGTGGATGAGACGAGTCAGGTGGCTAGGACGAGATTCGGAGAGAGAGATGCCAAGGGGCAGGAGAGCAAGGGGACCAAGGCGAAAAAAGGCAAAGGAGAGAGGAGGGGGGGGAGAGGAGGGGGGAGAGAGGAGGGGGGAGAGAGGAGGGGGGAGAGAGTGGGAGGCGGGGAGTCACATGTTCATGAGGTCAGTGAGTTTGCCAATGACTGTTGGAATGGAGCCCGTCAGCTGGTTGTACCCCAGGTTGCTGCACGCAGAGCAGGGATGGGATAAAGGGAGCATGGCACACAGAGAGGCTCGCCAGGTGAAGCAAGGAGGTGCAAATGGCGAGATGGCTAGAGAGTGTGAGCAAAAAGTGTTTCTCCACGTGGCGCGATTAGCAGCGAACATGCACCGCACCGGGTCACAGGAGGACGGACGTGTGCGCGAGCGGTGTGCGGCACAGACTGAAAGTGAAAGGAGCGGGCATGCTAGGTTGCACAGGGAGGGAGACCGCAGAAGTGGAAGGGGGGTTTGGGGTGGGGGGGGGAGAGTAGGAGGTAGTTGTGAGAGAAACGTTTCACCGTGGGAACAGGGGCAGGGAGCGGCGCTCACAGCACTACGAGGTTGGCAAGGCCGCCAAGCGCATTGGGTAGGATGCCCGAGATGTTGTTGTGGTGCACCTCACTGCCACGCACGGACGCGGGGTGCAGGGGCGGGTGCAGGATGGAGCACAGAGGGGTGCAATGGGCAGGCACATGGTTTGGGGAGAAGAGAAATGAGAGAAAAGTGGGGGTGGGTCAAGAAAAGAGAGGCAGATGCAACGAGTGGATGGGTGAGATGCTAAGAGGGGCGGGTTCATGTCTAGAAGGCAAATGATGGGGTGGAGAGCATGGGCGGGGGGAAGAGGCACTGACAGTTCGAGGAGGCGAGGGAGCATCTTGAGGGAGGTGGGCAGGGAGCCGGAGAGAGAATTGTTGGCCAGGTGCCTGGTGGGATTGGGCACAGATGGTACGTGCAAGAGCATGTGTAGGGAGGGGCATGCGTACAGCCTGATAGGCTGCGGTATGCCAACAGGTGGCCCACAAAAAGAGTGCAGAGACAGTAGAGGAGCAGCAAGAGTGACGGCAGTGGCTGTGGCTGGCAGGTTGCAGGGTTTCAGGGGTGCAGGGGCCGTACAGCAGCACGAGCGTGGAGAGGTTGCTGATGGAGTCGGGGATGGAGCCATTCAGATGGTTGTAGCTGAGGGATCTGCGCCACATGGGGTGCGCGGTGGGGGTTCTTGAGGGTATAGGAGTCAATGCAGGGTGGAAGGAACGTGGGCAGCAAGGGTAGGCACGAGAGAGCGCAGCGCCAGATATGGTGCTTTGAGTTGTGGCGATGGCAACGAGGAGAAAGAGTGGGCGTGTGAAAATGCCGCTGTACGCAAGATACCAGAGTTGGTTGCATGTGTGGCAGAGGCAAGTGTGGCAGAGGCATGCGTGGCAGAGGCACGGCACAAAGGCTTACAGGTCCAAGAGGGGCCGAATGCTGCCGACGGCAGGAGGGATGGGGCCAGACAGCAGGTTGGAGTCCAGGTACCTGATGGGGCGGAGGAACAGGTGGGGGAGGGGGGGAAAGGGGTAGGGGGTTGTTGAGACGAGGGATCAACTGACGCGAGATTGCAGTTGGCAGCACATGGCAGCAGCAGAATAATGCAGCACATGCAACGCGGATGAGAGCAGGCAGTGCAGGGGGGTGCATGTGGAGGGTGAGGTTGGAGGAGGGGGCTTACAGTGCGACAAGGAGGGAGAGGTTGGTGATGGAATCGGGGATGGAGCCGGACAGAAAGTTGGAATCAAGGTACCTGCAGCAAGGTGCCGTTTGATTGCGTGCAGTGTTGGGTCAACATATGGATGGTGCTTGCTTGCTGCCCAGCCCAACAAGCTCAAGAACGAGAGACTGTGCAGACGACGAATGGAACCGCCATTGAGGGCACGACAAAATAAGGGATGAAGCGAGCATGGAGAGGGAGGGAGGGGGCGTGAAGGCAGGGGTGAGCGAAGGGTGACATGCATAGTAGATTCCTCACAGTTCAGAGAGTTGTGTGAGCTGGCCGATGGACGGGGGGATGGGGCCCGTGAGCTGGTTGTGGCGCAGCGAGCTGAGAGAGCCACACGGGCGCAGCATGAGGGGGAAACGAGCGCACCAGGCAACGAGAATCGCAGCAGTCCTTGGTGCACCACATCACACTACCCACACACGCTACATGTGACATGCCCCACCCATTCATCACTAAGCCTGTCGCCTATTCTCAACAGTACCACACCATGCGGGCATGCCCCACCCCCATCTGTCCTTCCGCACCTCCTCTCTCTCTTCCTCGGACCTTCTTCCCTCGCCCCCACTGCCCATGGCACCTACAGTTGTGACAGCGACGCCAGCTGTCCAATGCCTGATGGGATGCTGCTCGACAGACTGTTGTAGCCCAAGGTGCTGGAAGGGGGGGGGGGGCGGGGAGGAGGAAAGACAGAGAGAGGCAGGTCGCAGGAGAGTGAGGCGCATGGCAGGATGATAGAGCGGGGCGCGGTGGGCGGGGTTGCTATGCAAAGAGCGGGGAAGGGGCGTGGAGGCTCACACATAGACAAGGCTGGAGAGAGCGGTGATGGAGTCTGGGATGGAGCCCGAGAGAAGGTTGCTGCTCAGGTACCTGGTGGCAGGGGGGAGATGGGCGAGAGACGACAGGCATGCGAGCACTCTTGAGAGCCAGGGACACGAGGAGCTTCGCATGCAAGAAGGGAGGAGTCTGGAAAGAAGTTGCAAGGATGGTGAGACGACGAGGATAGCGAGGGAGGTGTGGCGGGAGTGAGAGGTGTGAAGGTGGGAGCGCAGCGCATGCACGCACAGCTCCGCGAGGTTGGCGAGTCGCGAGAGAGCCGGGGGAATGGCGCCGGAGAAGTTGTTTTTCTCAAGGGACCTGCGGGGACCGTGGAGCATGCAGCACGAGGCATGACGGTTGAATTCTGAGACGTCTCAAAACTCGAGGCATAGTGGTTGAATGACAAAAGGGGCAGCAGTGACGGGCTCTGAGACAGCACTGACAGGAAGGAGCGAGAGGGGGGCAGCACTGACAGGAAGGCGAGAGCAGTGAGGTTGGTGATTCCATCAGGGAAAGAGCCCGAGAGACTGTTGTAGCTCAGGTCGCTGCGAAGCGATGGCACACACACGATGAGGTGTGCAGCAAGCGGGACAAGGGGAGTGAGAAAGAGCAGGAAGAAGAGTCGATAGGCGGACAAGAAGAGCAGGAAGAAGAGTCGATAGGCGGACAAGAAGAGCAGGAAGAAGAGTCGATAGGCGGACAAGAAGAGCAGGAAGAAGAGTCGATAGGCGGACAAGAAGAGCAGGAAGAAGAGTCGATAGGCAGACAAGAAGAGCAGGAAGAAGAGTCGATAGGCGGACAAGAAGAGCAGGAAGAAGAGTCGATAGGCGGACAAGACGAGCAGGAAGAAGAGTCGATAGGCGGACAAGAAGAGCAGGAAGAAGAGTCGATAGGCGGACAAGAAGAGCAGGAAGAAGAGTCGATAGGCGGACAAGAAGAGCAGGAAGAAGAGTCGATAGGCGGACAAGAAGAGCAGGAAGAAGAGTCGATAGGCGGACAAGAAGAGCAGGAAGAAGAGTCGATAGGCGGACAAGAAGAGCAGGAAGAAGAGTCGATAGGCGGACAAGAAGAGCAGGAAGAAGAGTCGATAGGCGGACAAGAAGAGCAGGAAGAAGAGTCGATAGGCGGACAAGAAGAGCAGGAAGAAGAGTCGATAGGCGGACAAGAAGAGCAGGAAGAAGAGTCGATAGGCGGACAAGAAGAGCAGGAAGAAGAGTCGATAGGCGGACAAGAAGAGCAGGAAGAAGAGTCGATAGGCGGACAAGAAGAGCAGGAAGAAGAGTCGATAGGCGGACAAGACGAGCAGGAAGAAGAGTCGATAGGCGGACAAGAAGAGCAGGAAGAAGAGTCGATAGGCGGACAAGAAGAGCAGGAAGAAGAGTCGATAGGCGGACAAGAAGAGCAGGAAGAAGAGTCGATAGGCGGACAAGAAGAGCAGGAAGAAGAGTCGATAGGCGGACAAGAAGAGCAGGAAGAAGAGTCGATAGGCGGACAAGAAGAGCAGGAAGAAGAGTCGATAGGCGGACAAGAAGAGCAGGAAGAAGAGTCGATAGGCGGACAAGAAGAGCAGGAAGAAGAGTCGATAGGCGGACAAGAAGAGCAGGAAGACTCGATCCACGAGGGAATGAGGGCAGATGTCAAGGAACGCACGAGCAGCAGCGGGTGAGGCAGGCGGAAGGTATTACATATGCACGAGTTGTGCAAGATTGGTGATGGCGTCTGGGAGAGGCCCTGTGAAGTTGTTGCCGCCCAGCTCACTGCCCAATGACGCAATGGAGCACACACGTGTGAGGGACACACATGTGCTTGTTGCGGTGCAGTTGCGTGTAACAAATACAGTTTGGAAGAGAACCAATGGTTGAACTGAAAGCAAGGGCACTTATGGCGCCGCCTTGTGGCTGGATGATATGGCAGCTGCCACGCCCGGCATGCCCACCCCTGCCAGCAATGGGCGATATGCCCGGTTGATGGCATGGGCGGTGGGCAGTGCGCATTGGTGCAATGCAGGGCGGGAGCAGGGCGAAGCGGGCTTGGGTAGTGAGAAACAAACAAGCTAGGGAGGAGCACTTGGTGACAGTGGAGACAAAAGCAAGCAGAGAGAAACGCTTTGGCATGCATGGTGCGTGGCTCACAGGTGTGTGAGAGCCGTGAGAGGGGCGGTGGACCAAGGTATGGAGCCAGACAGCTGGTTGCCCTGCAGCGAGCTTCAGGGGGGGTTAAGGCAGGAGGGGGAAAGGGAGAAAAGGGATGCGGGATGCTTGAGATGACCGGCGTGCGAACATGGTGCTAGCCCAGTGAGTGAGAGGGGGCAAAAAAAGTTGAGAGGCCATGTGAATGGTTGCGACTACAAGAGTTAAGAATCTCGAGAGGAGAGGGTGATGATGAAAAGGCGGTGCAGAGGCCCCAGCAGGCTACAGCTGGGTGGCTGAAGGAGACCCCAGCAGGCTACAGCTGGGTGGCGGAAGGAGACCCCAGCAGGCTACAGCTGGTGGGCCATCAATGGGGACGCACTCACAGATGCGCGAGGGACTTGAGAGCGAAGATGGATGCAGGAATGCAGCCTGACAGCATGTTGCCGCCGAGGAAGCTGAGGCGTGGTAGGGGAGGGGCAGACAAGAGACCGCAGTGGTAGGATGAGATGGAGCAGCAAAGGGGAGCGAAGAGAAGGTGGAGAGACGGTGGAGGGAAGGTGGAGAGAAGGTGGAGAGAAGGTGGAGAGAAGGGGACATGTGCGAGGGGGGCGATGCACTGTGGTGTCTGCTAGCACGTGTGGTGAGGCGCATGAGGGCAGCACTCACATGTCTGCCAGCGCTGTCATGGCCCCCAGGGACTCCGGCACTGAGCCACTCACACGGTTGCTCTCCAGCTGCCTGCCACAGCAGCAGGGGGGTGCAGTGCGGCGTGGTTCGGGCACAGGGAAGCAGAGGGATGCTGTTGCAGCATGCTACTCAGAATGGTACAGTCGGTCCCTTTGGGGAATGGGGGACAGCTTCAAGATAGCATTTGGAATGTAGAGAGATGCAGGAGAGAGGGGGAGGGAAGGAAGCACAGGGCGGTGGAAGGAACGGACAGTTGAGAGAGCGCGGAGAGGTTGGAGATAGCATTTGGGATGGACCCGGCGAGGCTGTTGCCGCTAAGAAGCCTGGACGTGGGAGCCAGTGCACGCAGGCAAATGCATGCACACGAATCCATATGCAACAATGCACACACACACATGCACACACACACATGCACACACACACATGCACACACACACATGCACATGCACACACACACATGCACACACATGCACACACACACATGCACACACACACATGCACACACACACATGCACACACACACATGCACACACACACATGCACACACACACATGCACACACACACATGCACACACACACATGCACACACATGCACACACACACATGCACACACACACATGCACACACACACATGCACACACACACATGCACACACACACATGCACACACACGCATGCACACACACACATGCACACACACACATGCACACACACACATGCACACACACACATGCACACACATGCACACACACACATGCACACACACACATGCACACACATGCATGAACACAAATCCATATGCACAAATGCGTACTCATGCATACTAACACACACATATGCACCCACGAAGGAGAGAAGGGAAGGCCAGGCAAACAAGCCGAGGCAGCTCCACAGCGACGTCATTGCAAATGGTCTCATAGAGCAAGAGAGAAAGCATCTCAACAAGGGATGTGTGGAAAGGCAGCAACACACAGGCAGCAAATGGAGGGCGAGGGGAAGGTGCTAGGGAGGAAGCACGGGGAGGGAGGAAGAGGGCGCACAGGCACTGGAGGTGGGGCAGGGTCCATATGGAGCTGGGGATGGCACCATCCAGCTCGTTCTCCCTCAGGTTGCTGCTCGGACACACAGGGCGCCGTGGGGACAAGGGACGCGGGAGGAGCAAGCATGGCAAGACAGGGAGGGAGAGGGGCGAGATGCATAGGGAAGGAAGAGTTGATGGGTGAAAGGAGAGTGAAAGGAGAGTTTGGGAGTGAGACGGGGCGAACTAAGTTCTAGCTAACAAGATGTGAGGTGAAGGCACACCGGACACAGAGATGGAGGGTATGGATGGGCAGCAAGAGCGGATACGATGGGATGGGTTGGTGTGCGGTGGTGAGAGAGATAAGGTGAAAGTTTCCGTCAACCGAAAGTTTAAATGTTGAGATAAGGTGCGTGTGCATGTGGATGGCATGGCATGGCATGGCACGGCATGGCTTGGCATGGCATGGCACGGCATGGCATGGCATGGCACGGCATGGCTTGGCATGGCATGGCACGGCATGGCATGGCATGGCATGGCATGGCATGGCACGGCATGGCATGGCACGGCATGGCATGGCATGGCATGGCACGGCATGGCACGGCATGGCATGGCACGGCATGGCATGGACAAGGCACTGACAGCATGGTGAGGTTGCTGAGCTGGCCGATGGACGATGGGATGGAGCCCCACAGCAGATTCTCGTTCAGGGCACTGGAAGGAGCGAGCATGCACACACAGGAACCCACGCGCACGCATGAGGAGAGCGTTGGATGACTCAGAGCATTTTCAAAAAGAGCTGAAGCTGATAAGTAGCCAGCAGCAGTTGGGATTGCAGGCTGCAACTCGCCTGCATGAAGGCGGATTTTTATTGACAGATAACGCAGATGGAATGGTTAAGGGCAGGAAGAGAAGGGGTGGTTTGGATTGGATGATTGGGCTTACAGGGTGGCAAGGTGCACGAGGTTGGTGAGGGCAGCTGGTATGCGGCCCTGCAGCTGGTTGTTGTGCAACATGCTGGCGAGGGAGAATGATGAGAGCGACAGCGCAACAGAGAAGAGACAATCAGACGCCTGTGAGGGGCTCTCTGGCCGGAACATGGCTGGCAGCGGCAGCGGGCGCGATACTGACAGTTCAGTGAGCGATGTGAGGGTGCCAATTGCAGGAGGGATGGGCCCTGCAAGGTTGTTGCCACTGAGAAACCTGCAAGGAGGGTAGCAAAAAGGTCACAATGGACCGCACTAAGCGGCTTAACATACAAACGCATACAAGGTTTGCCGGGCCAGTCACTTGAGACAAAAATCAGCAGCATTAGTCTGAGATCGATGTGTGTGTGTGTAGAACGAAGGTGCAAAGGGGCAAGAACGAAGAAGGGCGCCTACAGAATGCGCAGGTTGGCAAGGTTGGCGATGGCACTAGGAATGGGCCCCACCAGTTGGTTATAGCTCAAATCCCTGGTGAGGTGAGGGCAATCGCGCGCGCGTGAAAGAGGTAGATCGGGAGGGACAGAGAGGGGCACGGAGGGGCACGTGTAGTCAATATGCTGTGCTCTGACTGGCTTCACTTTTGTTTCAGCCGTGCCGCCTCTACCTTGAGCCCACTTGGGCAGGTGATGCACCCAAAGACGATGAGAGAGGGCGAGAGATGGCGGACGCTTGCGCAATAAACGGACCGCTTACGACGGTGAAAGGAGGGTCCGAGACAGGAAGGAAAGGGATCCACGAGTTTGAACCAGTCAATGCAACACACATCCGCGGTCGTTTGCGGACGGTAGACGCCGTCCACCACTGGACGGTGGAAGGTGGACGGTGGACGCCGTGTGGACGGTGGGCAGTGGACGGTGGGCGTTGGACAGTGGACGGAGGGTGGTGGACGGTGGACGGTGGGCACGGGCCGGGGGACGGTGGGCGCTGTCCACCGGTGGGCGGTAGGCACTGGACGGTGGACGGTGGACGGTGGGCGGTGGACGCCGTCCATCGGTGGGCAGTACACGGTGGACGCCGTCGACCGGTGGCCGGGGGACGGTTGACGGTGGACGATGGACGGTGGGCAGTGGGCGGTGGACGGTGGACGCCGTCCACCGGTGGGTAGTGGGCGGTGGGCGGTGGACAGTGGACGGTGGACGGTGGACGCCGGCCACCGGTGGGCGGTGCGGTGGACACTGGACGCTGGACGCCGTCCACCAGTGGGTGGTGGACTGTGGACGGTGGACGGTGGACGGTGGACGCCGTCCACCGATGGGCGGTGGACGGTGGACGGTTGGCGGTGGACGGTGGGCGCCGTCCGGCGGTGGACGGTGGACAGTGGACGACGTCCACCGGTGGACGGTGGACGGTGGGCGGTGGGCGGTGGACGCCGTCCACCGGTGGGCGGTGGACGGTGGACGGTGGACGCCGTCCACCGGTGGATGGTGGACGGTGGATGGTGGACATTGGACGGTGGACGCCGTGTGGACGGTGCACGCCGTCCACTGGCGGACAGTGGACGGTGGACGGTGGGCGGTGGATGGTGGTGGGCTGTGAACGGTGGATGGTGGACGGTGGACGGTGGACGGTGGAAGGTGGACGGTGGACGTGGACGGTGGACGGTGGACGGTAGACGGTAGACGGTGAACGGTGGATAGTGGACGCCTTCCACCGGTGGACAGTGGGCGGTGGATGGTGGACGGTGGATGTCGTGCACAGGTGGACGGTGGACGGTTAACAGTGGACGGTTGACGGTGGACGGTGGAGGGTGGAGGGTGGGGGGTGGAGGGTGGAGGGTGGAGGGTAGACGGTGGACGTGGACGGTCGACGGTGGACGGTGGACGCCGTCCACCGGTGGGCGGTGGGCGGTGGGCGGTGGGCGGTTGACGGTGGACAGTGGACGGTGGACGGTGGACGCCGTCCACCGGTGGGCGGTGGACGGTGGACGTTCGACGGTGGGCGGTGGACGGTGGGCGATGGACGGTGGGCGGTGGGCGGTGGACGCCGTCCACCGGTGGGCGGTGGACGGTGGATGGTGGGCGGTGGACGGTGGGCGCCGTCCGCCGGTGGGCGGTGGTCGGTGGACGACGTCCACCGGTGGATGGTGGACGGTGGACGGAGGATGGTGGACGCCGTCCACGGGTGGACGGTGGACGGTGGATGGTGGACAGTGGACGGTGGACGGTGGACGACATCCACCGGCGGACAATGGACGGTGGATGGTGGGCGGTGGATGGTGGACGCCATCCACCGGTGGACGGCGGTGGGCAGTGAAAGGTGGACGGTCGCCGTCCACCGGTGGACGGTGGACGGTGGGCAGTGGGCGGTAGACGGTGGACGGTGGGCGGTAGACGGTGGACAGTGGGCGGTGGACGGTGGGCAGTGAACGGTGGACGGTGGGCGGTGGACGGTGAGCAGTGAACGGTGGACGGTGGGCGGTGGACGATGGACGGTGGGCAGTGGACGGTGGGCGGTGGACGCCGTCCACCGGTGGGCAGTGGGCGGTGGGCGGTGGACGGTGGACGCCGGCCACCGGTGGGCGGTGGACGCGGACCACCGGTGGGTGGTGGACGTTGACCACCGGTGGGCGGTGGACGCGGACCACCAGTGGGCGGTGGACGGTGGACGCTGGACGCTGAACGCCGTCCACCAGTGGGAAGTGGACGGTGGACGGTGGACGCCGTCCACCGGTGGGCTGTGGGCGGTGGGCTGTGGACGGTGGACGCCAGCCACCGGTGGGCGGTGGACGGTGGACGCCGGCCACCGGTGGGCGGTGGACGGTGGACGGTGGGCGCCGTCCGGTGGTGGACAGTGGATGGTGGACGACAACCACCAGTGGACGGTGGGCAGTGGGCGGTGGACGCCGTCCACTGGAGGGCGATGGGCGGTGGACGGTGGACGGTGGGCGCCGTCCGCCCGTGGGCGGTGGACGGTGGACGACGTCCACCGGTGGATGGTGGACGGTGGACGGAGGATGGTGGACGCCGTCCACCGGTGGACGATGGGCGGTGGACGGTGGACGACGTCCACCGCTGGATGGTGGACGGTGGACGGAGGACGGTGGACGCCGTCCACCGGTGGACGGTGGACGGTGGCCGGTGGACGGTGTACGGTGGACACCGTCCACCGTCTGGCGGACAGTGGACGGTGGACGGTGGGCGGTGGATGGTGGACGCCATCCACCGGTGGACGGCGGTGGGCAGTGAAAAGTGGACAGTTGCCGTCCACTGGTGGACGGTGGACGGTGGACGGTGGACGGTGGGCAGTGGATGGTGGACGATGGACGGTGTACGGTGGACGGTGGACAGGGGGCGGTGGACGGTGGACGGTGGGCGGTGGACGGTGGACGGTGAGCAGTGAACGGTGGACGGTGGGCGCTGGACGATGGACGATGGGCAGTGGACGGTGGGCGGTGGACGCCGTCCACCGGTGGGCGGTGGGCGGTGGGCGGTGGACGGTGGACGGTGGGCAGTGGATGGTGGACGATGGACGGTGTACGGTGGACGGTGGACAGGGGGCGGTGGACGGTGGACGGTGGGCGGTGGACGGTGGACGGTGAGCAGTGAACGGTGGACGGTGGGCGGTGGACGATGGACGATGGGCAGTGGACGGTGGGCGGTGGACGCCGTCCACCGGTGGGCGGTGGGCGGTGGGCGGTGGACGGTGGACGGTGAGCAGTGGATGGTGGACGATGGACGGTGTACGGTGGACGGTGGACAGTGGGCGGTGGACGGTGGGCGGTGGACGGTGGACGGTGGACGGTGGACGGTGAGCAGTGAACGGTGGACGGTGGGCGGTGGACGATGGACGGTGGGCAGTGGACGGTGGGCGGTGGGCGGTGGGCTGTGGACGGCGGACGGCGGACGCCGGCCACCAGTGGGCAGTGGGCGGTGGGCGGTGGGCGGTGGACGCTGGACGCTGGACGCCGTCCACAAGTGGGAGGTGGACGGTGGACTGTGGACGGTGGACGGTGGGCGGTGGACGGTGGGCGGTGGAAGGTGGACGGTGGATGGTGGATGGTGGACGGTGGGCGGTGGGCGGGTATGTTGCCATAAACGCGTTTGGCGAATATACGCTAATTGCTTGGACTCGGGCTTTCATACGCTAGGTGTACGCTAGCACGGGCAGGCTAAAATGTTTACCCGGGCAGGAAAAAAAGAAGCCTACACCGACTTTCTGCGTGACTCCTACCTCCTTACCAAAAACCCTGAAGTATTTGTACAGCTAGTGTGTACTATCAGGTTCGTGTGTCGTCGACGATGTGGACGCAATAGCCTCGCGCACCCGCATCACTAAAGGTGGTCGACATTATCGTACTGCGATAACTTAATTAACAACACGACGGGTAGACTATGTGGCGGAGTCGCTAGGAGAATTGCGCTGACTACGCGATGGCATTTCTACTAAGGTTGACGCAAATGACGGGGGGAAGGGAGAGAGTGGAGAGAGGAGGATTTGTAAGTGAACGTTGGGTTTTCTAGATATAGGGGAGTTCAGTGTGGTGAAGGGGAGGGAAATTTGTTGGACCACTTCGACCTCCCTGGTCGAGAAACCGCGGAAAAAAAAAACTCCTGATTTTTTTGTCGGGCTGCCCCGAAAATTTTACCTGAGCGTATAGCGTATCTGCCTGCGTTTAGCGTCTGCGTATACACGCTAGCGCATATACGCTAGACGCTTCCCTAAAAAACGTTTATGGCAACATAGGTGGACGGTGGGCGGTGGACGATGGGCGGTGGACGGTGGGCGGTGGATGGTGGACGATGGACGGTGGACGGTGGTCGCCGTGTGGATGGTGGACGGTGGACGGTGGGCAGTGGACGGTAGACGCCGTCCACCGGCGGACGAGGGACGGTGGACGCTGGATGGTGGACGATGGACGTTGGACGGTGGACGGTGGACGGTGGGCGGTGGGCGGTGGATGGTGGACGGCGGTGGGCAGTGGGCGGTGAACGGTGGACGGTAGACGGTGGATGGTGGACGGTGGACGGTGGACGGTGGGCGGTGGAAGGTGGACGGTGGACGGTGGACGGTTGACGGTGGGCGGTGGGCGGTGGACGGTGAATGGTGGACGCCGTCCACCGGTGGACGATGGACGTGGACGGTGGACGTGGACGGTGGACAGTGCGGTGGACGGTGAACGCCGTCCACCGGTGGACGGTGGACAGTGGGCGGTGGACGGTGGACAGTGGACGGTGGACGGTGAACAGTGGACGGTTGACGGTTGATGGTTGACAGTGGACAGTGGATGGTGGATGGTGGACGGTGGACGGTGGACGTGGACGGTGGACGGTGGACGTGGACAGTGGACGGTGGACGGTGAATTGTGGACGGTGGACGGTGGACGCCGTACACCGGTGGACGGTGGGCGGTGGGCGGTGGACGGTGGACCGTGGACGTCGTCCACTGGTGGGCGGTGGACGGTGGACAGCGGGCGGTGGGCGGTGGAAAGTGGACAGTGGACAATGGACGGTGGACGGTGAACGGTGGACGGTGCACGGTGGACGCCCTCCACCGGTGGGCGGTGGATGGTGGACGGTGGGCGGTGGACGGTGGACGGTGGGCGGTTGATGGTAGACGGTGGACGCCGTCCACCGGTGGATGGTGGACGGTGGACGGTGGGCGGTGGACGGTGGGCGGTGGACGGTGGGCGTTGGACGGTGGACGGTGGATGGTGAATGGTGGACGGTGGACGCCGTCCACCAGTGGGCGGTGGACGGTGGACGCCGTCCACCAGTGGACGGTTGACGGTGGGCGGTGGATGGTAGACAGTGGAAGGTGGGCGGTGGACGGTGGACGGTGGACGGTGGACGGTGGACGTGGACAGTGGACGGTGGACGGTGAATCGTGGACGGTGGACGGTGGACGCCGTACACCGGTGGGCGGTGGGCGGTGGACCGTGGACGTTGTCCACTGGTGGGGGGTGGCCGGTGGACGGTGGACGGCGGGCGGTGGGCCGTGGAAAGTGGACGGTGGACGGTGGACGTGGACGGTGGACGGGCGGTGGGCGGTGGATGGTGGGCGGTGGACGGTGGGCGTTGGACGGTGGACGCGGATGGTGGACGGTGGACGCCGTCCACCAGTGGGCGGGTGGACGGTGGGCACCGGTGGACGGTGGGCACCGGTGGGCGGTGGAGGGTGGACAGTGGAGGGTGGGTGGTGGACGGTGGAGGGTGGACGGTGGAGGGTGGGCGATGGACGGCGGACGGTGCATGCCGTTCACCGGTGGGCGGTGGACGGTTGACAGTTGATGGTAGGCGGTGGACGGTGGACGGTGGATGGTGGACGGTGGACGTGGACAGGGGACGGTGGACGGTCAATCGTGGACGGTGGACGCCATACACCGGTGGACAGTGGGCAGTGGGCGGTGGACCGTGGACGCCGTCCACCGGTGGGCGGTGGGCGGTGGATGGTGGACGGCGGGCGGTGGGCGGTGAACAGTGGACGGTGGATTGTGTACGGTTGACACTGTCCACCGGTGGACGGTGGACGGTGGACGGTGGACGTGGATGGTGGACGGTGGGCGGTGGACGGTAGGCGCCGTGCGCCGGTGGGCGGTGGGCTGTGGACGGTGGATGACGTGCACCGATGGACGGTGGACGGTGCACGGTGGGCGGTGGACGGTGGACGCTGTCCACTGGTTGGCAGTGGACGGTCGACGGTGGACGGTGGGCGGTGGACAGTGGGCGCCGTCTGCTGGTGGGCGGTGGACGGTGGACGGTGGACGCCGTCCACCGGTGGACGCTGGATGGTGGACGCTGGACGCTGGACGCTGGATGCTTGACGGAGGACAGTGGACGGTGGACGGTGGGCGGTGTCCATCGGTGGACGGTAGACGGTAGACGGTGGGCGGTGGGCAGTGGACGGTGGACGGTGGAAGGTCGCCATCCACCTGTGGATGGTGGACGGTGGACGGTGGACGATGTACGGTGGGCGGTGGACGGTGGGAGGTGGACGGTGGACAGTGGACGGTGGGCGGTGGACGTCGTCCACCGGTGGGCGGTGGATGGTGGACGGTGGATGGTGTACGGTGGACGCTGTCCACCGGTGGATGGTGGATGGTGGACGGTGGACGCCGTCCACCGGTGGGCGGTGGACGGTGGAGGGTGGACGGTGGACAGTGGACGGTGGACGCTGGCCACCAGTGGGCGGTGGGCGGTGGGCGGTGGACGCTGGACGCTGGACGCCGTCCACCGGTGGGAGGTGGACGGTGGACGGTGGATCGTGGGCGGTGGATGGTGGACGGTGGATGGTGGATGGTGGATGGTGGATGGTGGATGGTGGATGGTGGACGGTGGACGGTGGACGCCGTCCACCGGTGGGCGGTGGACGGTGGAGGGTGGATGCTGTCCACCGGTGGGCGGTGGACGGTGGACAGTGGACGGTGGACGGTGGACGCTGGCCACCAGTGGGCGGTGGGCGGTGGACGGTGGACAGTGGACGCCGTCCACCGGTGGAGGGTGGACGGTAGACGGTGGGCAGTGGATGGTGGACGCCGTCCACCGGTGGGCGGTGGACGGTGGACGCCGTCCACCGGTGGAGGGTGGACGGTAGACGGTGGGCGGTGGATGGTGGACGCTGTCCACCGGTGGGCGGTGGACGGTGGACGCCGTCCACCGGTCGACAGTGGACGGCGGATGGTGGACAGTGGACGGTGGACGCCCTCCATTGGTGTTCGGTGGATGGTGGACGGAGGACGGTGGACGGTGGGCGGTGGACGGTGGGCGGTGTCCACACGTGGACGGTGGATGGTGGACGGTGGACGGTGGACGCCGTCCACCGGTGGGCGGTGGGCGGTGGACGCTGGACGCCGTCCACTGGTGGACGGTGGATGGTGGACGTCGTCCAGCGGTGGACGGTGGAGGGTTGACGGTGGACGGTGGGCGGTGGGTGGTGCCGTGGAAAGGGGGAAGGTGCACATGAGATGCAGGGCAAGGGTTCGATGGGTGAGGGGAGGCGTACAGATGGGAGAGAGCAGTGAGGTTGCCGAGAGCTGGCGGAATGATGTTGGACAGGTTGTTGGCACTCAGACTCCTGCACAAACGCACGCACGCACAGCATGGGCAGTTAACGACAGTGGCATTGTTTGATTTGAGTAGTGGTGGTGGCAGCACATGGCAACAACGTGCCAGGCCTTGCACGCATGGAGAGAGAAAAGGCCATACACAGTGCGTCAGGGGGTAAGGGTAATGCCCCACACACACAGACACACCAGCAAGACACGTGGCACATGGCACATAGCAAGCAGCACATGGAGCAGCATGTGCATGTGCATCAGCATGAGCATCCCAGCACCAGCCCCCTTCGCCGCTAGCCCCTCTCGGTGCGCCTGGCACGTGAGCATGGGCTCACAGGAATTCGAGGTTGCTCAGCGATCCCAGTGCAGCAGGAATGGACCCCGCTAGCTTCCTGCCCGTCCCCAGGGACCCCAGGTTGCTGCCAGGGGTGGCGCAGTGAGGGGAGGGCGGAAAGAACGGCGAGAAGGGAGAGGGAGGATAATCTTGGTCAGAGGTGCGACAGTGGCATAGCTTCAGATTACACGGCTGATTTTTCAGCATCCCAGTCCCCCCCCCCCTACCAAACCCCCTTCCAAGCCCAGACAGGCAGACAGAGCAGCCCTTATTCCTTCCCTCGGGAATCCCAGCTTTCCACCCACCACACCCCCATGGCGCCCTGCCACGCCATACCATCTCCTTCAACCAACCCCCCCATTCCGCCTCACCCCGCCCTCCCGAGCATCCAACACACCATCCCGCCAACATCTCCCCCCACACCTCCCCCTCCTCACATGGCGGTGACCATGCCCGCGCCATCGCACTGCAGCCACACCCCATCGGCGCTGCAGTTGCTCCCCACGCGCCACCCCTCCAGACTCTGCGCGCCCCACGCCAACACGCACTCCTCCAACACCGCCGCTAGGGGGAACAGGGGGAGGCGGGGGGGAGGGGACGATGAGGGGAAGGAAGACGCGGGGGAAGAAATGCGGGGGAGGGAGTGAGACTCGCGAAGGGTGTGAACAGAGACGTGAGGGGAGGTTTGGCGGAGGGAATTAGCTGCAGGGGCGGGGGAAGAGGAAGAGTCGGAGAGAGTGCGTGGCGGAAGTGCCACATTACCTTGCGAGTCGGCGATGGTTTGAGCCACGGCGGAGACAGCAGCGGCGCGACCAGGCAAGCTAGCAGGCACGAGGACACAGTAGAAGAGAAGGGCGATGGCAGGAGGGCATTGCAGCGCCACGCTCCTCCCACGATGGCGCGATACACGGTGCGGGGGAGAATGGCTCCGCCTGGTGCGGTGGGGCGGAGGGGACGGTGTCACAGACGGCATTTGCGGCAAGCGCAGCGAGTGACGCGCAAGGCGGCGGGGACACGGCATGCCAGTGGCGGGCGGGAAAGCTTTTTCCGCGTACGGGTGTCGGGAGCGGTGGGGGAATGCGCGGCGAGGGGGAATTCGCGCGATGGAAGAGGAGCAGAAGGCGGCGCACGGTGTGACATGCGCGTCGGCAGAAGGTAGGCACGTCCGACGTGGAAGAGCAGTCTGGGGGGAAAGAGAATTGTTGTACTGTAGTAGGGGCGACGAGGCGAGCGCACATGAATTTGTGTTGAGTGAAAGAACCAGGTGCTGTGGTGGGGAGGAGGTGAGTGAAGGCTGGCGGTGGGGTGACTTGGCCGATTGGGTGGAGCGGCGAAAGCACGCTTGGCATGATGGGTGGTTGAAGGGCAGAATCTAGAAATACGCGCAACGCAACTAGCCTGCCTGCCCGGCACACGATTCCACCACAGTTGGTAATTCTAGTAATAAAATGGACATTTATCCTACGACGTTAGGACAATCTTGCCGATTTGGGTTATTAAATTATTAAAGAACAGTTGCTCAGATGTAAGCATGAAAACACCTGCAGCTGTGCCAACAAATGGCCCATGCGATTTGAAGGCCAGCAGCATGCAAGTACCAGCGTGCTCTCACTGACACCGCCCCCATGCCTACAGTACAGTACAGTGACACCGCTCCCATGCCATACACCGTATGTCTCAGACACATGCATGGCAGGCCCTCCACTCTACTCCCCGTCCTCATCATCATAGTCATCATCATCACTCCTACCCTCCCACCCACCATCTCCCCTGCCACCCCATCCCTGTGCCCGCTGCCCCACATGCATGGTCACTGCTTGAGCCACTGCAACCTCCCCATCATCCTCATCCATATCCGCTGCTTCCCCCTCCCCCTCCACTCCCCACCTCTCCCCAACCTCTTCCACATACCTATCCTCCTCCTCTCTGCACTGCTCCTTGTCTTCGCCATACAGGTCGCCAGACCCCTCGTTGCTGCTACAGTATAGCTCCAACCCGCCCTGCTCCTCCTCCACATACGTCCCCGCGTCCCAATCCCCCATCTGCTCCCCTCTCCCTGCTTCCAGCGGAACTTGGGCCATGTAGCACCAGTCTGAACCGCTTCTATTCCTGTTGCTGCCTGTTCTTCGACCATGCATGGCCTGTCCCCCATGCATGTCCTGTCCCCCATGCATGTCCTGTCCCCCATGCATGCCCTGTCCCCTATGCATGTCATTCGCCCCTCGAACGTTTCTCCCAGTCCCCAGGGTCCCGCCTCCAACTTCCACCACCTCCCACTCCCCCTCCTCCTCCGCCTCCTCCTCCCCCTCTCGCCCTGCCTCCCCATCATGCCGCCACTGCAGCCCTTCTCCCCCTGGCTTCTCGCTTGCTTCACCTCGCGTGCCGGCTGAGCCCCCCCCCTGCCCTTGCATGCTGCCCCACCCCATGCTGCCTCGCTCTGACCACCCATACTGCGATCCATGGGGCGACGGAAACCGAGCCAGCTCAGGGGCATGGGCAGATGCATACCCCTGTGCATGTGCATATATCACCCCATCGCTGCAAGGAGACACGAGAGCGGTCCCTCCTCCCCCTGCTCCTCCCCCTACTCTGCCACCACCATGGTCTCTGCCCACACCTCTCGCCCCTCCTCGATCCGTCACAACCCTGTACCCTGTCTCATACGACTGGGCGCGGCGCAGTGGTCTCTTGCCCCGCGTTGACCTGCCAGATCCTCCTCCTCCTCCTCCCCGCCCACCATCTCTGTCTGCCGCGCTTGCATCACTGCCTCTGCTCTGCAGCATGGCCTGAGGCTGATGCCAGCGAAGACACGGCTGGCGCTGCTGCTGCAGCGGGTGAGAGAAGAGGGCAGGAGGGGGTGTATCAGAGCCCGGGGCCAGGACGCCTTGGAATGGCTGTGCCACAGGGGCCCCACTCGTGCTGCTCTGAGCAACGTGGCTCATGCCTGCTGCCACCCGCGCTCCTGCCACTGCTGCTCCTGCTGCCAGAGCCCGTGCTGCGGCTGGTCCTGTGCTAAGAAACTCTCCTTCTGCTGCTGCTGGTACAGGGGGAAGGGCGGGCTGCAGCTGATATGGCTGCTCCAAGGGGGGAACGGAGAGCGTGGGGAGGACAGGGTTTGGCAAGGGCAGGGCATTAGCAGCGAACACCACAGGCAGTGCTTGCCCCGGAGTAAGTCCGTGCGCCTGCATATGTGCCTGAACCTGTACCTGTGCTTGTGCCTGTGCCTGTACTTGTGCGTTCAGCTGCATCTGCTGCTGTATCTGCGCCTGCAGCTGTGACAGCTGCTGCTGCTGCAGCTGCAGCTGCTGCAGGGCATGTGACTGGAGCGTCTGCTGCTGCATCAGCTGTGCAGGGAACTGAACCACTGGCGCCTGCTGCTCTGCCTGCGGCGTATATTGCACCTGTGGTTGTGCTTGCATGAGTGACTGAGTCTGCTGCTCCTGCAGTGTCTGCAGAGATTGCAGCTGCTGTGGCAGTGCCTGACGCTGCATCTCCCTCTGCCCTGCCGTGCCTCTGCTCACCCAACTGCCCACGGACCTCACCTCCCACGTTTCCCCCTTCTCCTCCTCCCCCTCCCCCTCGTCCTCGTCCTCGTCTCCCCGCGCCTCACTCCTGAGCTTCTCCATGATCCTCATCGCCTGCGCCATCTTCTGCTCCCCCTTCCCCTCCTTCTCCTCTCTCCGCCTCTCCCTCTGCTCCGCCTCTTTCTGCTGCTTCCGCGACCCCGCATTCCCCCCACCGTTGCCCGCAGCTGCCGCCTTCCCTCCTGCTCTACCTGCTCGCGCGGAGCGGGGCGTCGTGGCAGTAAGCGGCGCATCACGCGGCGGAGGCGCAGGCAAGGGGGAGGTCCAGGAGGAAGTCGACCGCGGGGACAACGCGCTGCTGGGCGCACCTGGCGCGGCGCCCCGAGGTGCGCGCGGGGAAGGGGGGATGGCAGCGGGCGCGCCTCTTCTGGGCGGGTCCTTGAAGGAGCGGGAGCGCGGCGACGAGCACGCGCGCACGGGGCTAGGACCGGGGCGATCAGTGAAGGAGCGCGAGGCGTGCGGGCTCTTGAGCGCCCATGGCGGACTCACGTCTTGACGGGAACGCGGAGTGGGGAGCCCTCTGGTGGAGCGGGGGGTGGGCGCTAGCGGCACGGCGCGGCCCCTTGCTTCTCCCGCGCCTCTGGGAGCGCTCGCCCCTGGTGCTCGGCGTGGTCGGCTGAGCGGTCCTGACAGCGTCTTGGCCTTGTCCAAGCGCGGCTCTGGTTCTGCCGCCCTGCTGCTCCTGCTCCTCTCCTCCACAACCTCCCACTCCCCGCCGTCTTCCTCCCGCTGCCCCTCCGTTTCCCACTCTTCCCTTCTGTGCACTGTTGCTCTCCGCGGGAACGAGCTTTCTCCCTGCCCGCTTTTCCCGCCCTTTTCCCCGCCTCTGCTTCCGCCAGCAGTCCACGTCATGTTGCGCTCAAAACTGGGACCGTTATTGTCATCCCCAACGTCGAAGGAAAACGAGCTAGGACTCTCGCTACGCATACTCTCTCCTCCTCCCCTTCCACTCCTACCTCCCCCCCCTCCATCTCCTCTGCCTGCACCGGGAGCGTCCCTCATTCCTCGCTCCTTACTACCCGGCCCACCTGTTTCGGCACCCACGCCACCCGTTTTTTTCCCACTGGTCGCCGTCGTAGCGCCAGGGGGAGCATTCACTTCTTCCCGGCCCGGAATGATCACCACCATTTGCTCAAACCGCCGGCCCTTGCGCTGCTTCCCTACAACCGCCCGACCCCCCTCCTTGTTTCCTTGGCGTGATGACGTGGAAGGCGCGGATTTGCCCTGCGGGCCTGGCGGTTGCTCTGCTGCTTCCCGTGCTACTCCCTCCGAACCAGCCGTTGTCTCCCCCTCCTCCGCTCTCGCCGCTGCGCTCATGCGCCTTCCGCCTCTCCCCGCTTCGCCCCCCACCTCAGCATCGGCGCGCCTAGCACCCAAGTCGTCATTCGCGCGCAACGGCGCGAACGATACGCGCAGGGAGCCGCGGGGTGTGTGGGCGATGGCGGAGCCATGGCCACTCGCGGTGCCGTCGGTAGGGGCGGTGTTCGTCGGCGCCATGGCTGACGGCGGAGACAGGAAACCGCCATCGTCGGCACCGTCGGCACCGCCGGTCGTCATGTCTAGCGACGTCGACATTGGCGGCCCATCGCCGCCACTGCCACCGTCGGCCGGGATGCTACGGAACGCGACGGCGGCGTTGCAGGCGCCAGTGCCGGGGGAACTGCTGCTGCTGGTGCTGCTGTGGTGAATAATGGTGGCGGGGTACGGGGACTCAAGATCGGTGCAATCGGGATCACACCCCGGATTGCACGGCGCTGCTGCTGTCGCGCTGTCGGGCGCGGATTCCTCGTGTGCCGTGCATTTTACTGCCAAGGGTAGGGATCCGATACTATCGTTGCTAAGAGTGCGGCCGCTTCTGGTAACGCTGCATCCCCTGAAAATGCCTTGAGCGAAGCGTGCCATGCTGTAACCGTTTCCGCCGCGAATGACGTCGCTGATCTCGTGCGGCATGGGCACGACGGGGCTCTCCCTCGTGTCACTACGCCGACACTGCTCGTGTAGCACTCGTGGCTGAGTGTCCGCTGCTGCTACCGACTCCACTGCAGTTTCTGGCGTAGTTGCGGACAGTTTCCAGTGTTGCAACGAAGCCGGGAGAGTCGAGCTACGAGCTACTTCTGTCTTGGGAGGCACCGATCTGTCGGTAGCGCGCGACGACTTGGCTGTGCTCCCAGCGTTACTGCGAGAGGGACGCCAGAGAAGGGAGAGCTTGGGCACGAGTGGGGACATCTTGAAAGGTGGCGTATGGGGAGACGGGATCACTGGAGGGGAGCGTACTATCTAGGGAGTGGCATCGAGTGTTAAATGTCCAAGCATCGGCTTAGACTAGTACGATCCCCCATGCAGACTCGCATGCAGTATGGTTTCCCTCAGTAGGTTAGCGAAGGGTGAGTTCTTATGACAAATGGGGTTAGCAAATGCGTACGCACTTTTGCTCAGCGATTAATCTGTGTTGGGTTTCAAGGCTTCCCAGTACAAAGGGTGCCCGACTTTGGAACACCTTGTTTACGAGTCGCGCTAGATGAATGTGGATGGGATTATTGATCGGGGGGTGCATTTTGGGACAGAATCGGGCTGGACATTTTGCGGACATCATGTGTAACTGGGGGAAATGGCCGAGAGAACCTGGATGGCTAGATCGTTCACAGTTTCTCGCATTGTAAAAGCTCGGATTGGCATGTGCCACTGTGCAGGGAAGTGGATGGCAACAAGGAGGCTTTGTTTGGTAGGCAGGGCGGACGGTTCAAGGGTAAACATCCGGAATGTCAGGTACATTCCGGGTGTTTTGTCCGGACTGTTTCCGCACGTTTTTCTCCTAGACCCGGAGCTTCCCGTATGGGTCCGGAAACTACCCTGACAAAAAGCGAATTGTGACAGGCGCCCTTCAGCTGCTACTTTAAGCCTCCCCAATTATATGGTTCTCCCACCCTCAAAGCAGGTTGTGCCTGGTTCGATTCGCTACATGTGACCCTTCGTGGTGTGCAGGCATTAGTTGTCCACATAGTTTTAGGTTTATATTCTCCGCGCCAAACCTTCTGCCTGTGTACTGGGAAACATGCAGCTCTCAGGGGTATCCTGAAAAATAGTGGAATTTTCCAAGGAATGCTGATTTTTCAAGGTCTTTTGCGAGGCGAGTCATCTGCCTTCCAGGTCCCATAAAACGAAAAATAGCCCTGGGCGGAATACAGTGCGCATTCTGCCAAATCTTCCCTACTGGAACAGTGCCGAGGGAATATAAAAGAGATTGGTGCGATACAGTCGAACGCGACAGAGTCCCACAAGATTTCAGGGTGCTGGGGATTCAATCGGGCACCCATTTCTCTGGCCCTCGCCACGGGCACAGGTGGTTTTCGCACGAGCAAGACAGTAACTGATTTGGCGGTAGTGGTGTGGGCTTGTGTGGCGACGTCTGGGGTACTTGTTCCTGAACAGTAATGCTGTTCATTGTCGTGATCACATAAGTTTATCGCATAGTTCGACACTCTAATCGCCGCAGTACAGTACATGAAACATTAGCAACCCGCGCACACCGAACAGGGACCAGGCAGAAGAAACACTTCAGAGCACCAACACCACTTCTGTCCAACTCCATCCAACTCTCCAACGAAATTACACAGCAAGAGATAGCAGGAACATATGACATATGAAACACCAGCGCGAACACAAAAAATCAGAGGGAACGTACGTTCCCTTTTCACTCTTGACATTTAAGAACCATTGCAGCCATTCCAGAAGATAGCACTCACGCGCCACATCTCAAATGTGACGCATCCACTCCGCGGATGGCGGGAAGCCATCCATCACGGCGTCCACGCCGTGGCGGATGAGCTCAGCGCGGCGTTCCGAGTCCACGATGGAGGCGAGCAGGACGCGCCCCACCCAAGGAGGCGGCGCGTTCAAGTCGGGGAGGGGGCTGGCACGCTGCAGCCGCTCGATGACCACCGGGTTCCTTATGTCAAAGAGAACTCGGAGGTCACAAGGGGAAATGTTGGTCGCGCGTGCATAGCCGACCAACATCTCCGTGGCCGCCCGTGCAGCCCGACACGCCGCGCGATCCCCCGCGTCGCCGAAGCTCCCCATGTCCTCGCGGGGAGGCGAGCCCCAAGCGCTTGGGGGGGGGGGGGGGGGGGGGGGGCACGCGGGGCTCGCGGGCAAGAGGGTTCTCCCCCGGTGCCGTGCAAGTAGGGAGGGAATCGTCGATGGCGACAAACTGATCCGCTGCCATCGCGCACGGGCCGAGGGCGAGGGACTCAATCTGCAGCCCCACTTCCGCGATCTCGGCCGCGACGGTGTTCTCGGGGTCCTCGACCTCCTCCTCCTCGTCGACTTCGACGGCGGCGAGAGTGTTGAACGGGAGCGCTGGCAGCGGCACATGCTCCATCTCCGCCGCCCACTCCTCGGGGAGGCAGCCCGTGCCACCAGCAGCGCTGGATAGTGCAGGCGCCCACACTGAGGCAGGCGTTGTAGAGCCATTCGACAACATGCCTCATGTTTGGACGCCATCGGAACATGCGGCGGGCGGCATCGAACTCCCCCCATACTCGGACCAATTCCGTCAGCCACATGCTACGATAGCGAGCCTTGACCATGACAATGATGCCTGGGTCGAGTGACTGGGTGAAGGCCGTCGTGTTGGGCGGGAGATAGACGAGGCGGAGGTGGCTGAGGCTTCGAGTGCGGAATCCGAAAAGATCCCTCGTCACGGCGTCGGGCGATTGGAGCGTATGGGAGGAGGCGTTGTCGACTAGCACTATCACGCGACGACCCTCCGCAAACATCGCCGCGTTCAGCTTCTCCATGAAGTGCGTGAAAAGCTAGACGCGCCGGATGGGACGGGATAAACGGAGAAAGAACGAGAAGGGCAGGGAAAATGTGAAGGGAGGATAGAGGGGGGGCCGGACGATATGCTTGGGTAGGGTGTAATGGCGCGTATCATAAATGCGGAAAACGAAGAGCATAGCAGATGTGTGTTTAACGTACTGCGCTCGTCATCCATCCGCGATCATTGCTACGCCAGTAGCAATAAGACGACAGGTCATAGTTTGGGCGGAAGTCGGCCGGGCGACGCGTCTTGCTCACGATGAAGGGACGCCAAACCGTGCTGCCATCCGCGTTATACAGCATTCCGACGGCAAGAAGCTCCTTAGCTTGCTTGCGCCCAGGCCAGTAGCGTCGACTCCAACTCTTCTTCGGCACTACCGAGATGAATAGGCACGTTTCGTCGAAGTTCAAAACGTCGCGGGGGGGTCATTCGGTAATGGCGGAGAAGTGCCGGCAGCTGGGATTTGCACATCATGACTACGCCCAAATCAGCATCTGCCACCTCGCCGTGCTGCATCATGCAGCGGATATTGAGACGACGGAGAGCGCGGCGGACCCACCCGAGCGACACCTTGAAGGTGTTGGGTTTGTTCAGCGCCCTCGCCATAATCATGGCATTGGCTTGAATGGTTTGCAGGGTGAGAGGGACTCCGGCAGGCACGGCGCTCTCGATCCAGCGATAGGGAAGCGCCTCAAGGTTCGGGTGACGACCTTGGCAGATGCGGCGTGAGGCACCAATCGCGTTGTCGGTGTCCCAACGGGCGACGTCATTCAGAATCTTCCCCACCGTGGAGCGGTCGGGGAGGAGACCGAAACGGGTGTACTACCATCTCGCCAAGTCCTCCTGGCGGAGGTGGGGATAAATGGTGTGATGCGCGCATATTGCGCGCTTCACCTCTAGCGTCACTTGCGCTCGAATTTGAATGCGCGGCATAGTGGCGTGGCGGTGAGGAGTGAGAGATGGAGGTGCGAGTGATTTAAATCTCTGGAATTGTGCCTCTTTCATACCACTCGCGTCCCTCTTTACAGGGCGAGCCGCGCTGTTGGAGGGGTTGGTGTTGGAATTGTACATGTACCTTTGGTGCGTGTTCAATCGACGAATGCGAAACGAGTTCAGCGACAGTGCCTACGGGTAGCGAGAAAAACACGCGTACTTTTTGTAATGCCTGGTTAGCTAAGTGACGTAGATTACCGTGACGAGAGGTAGGGGCCCATCGAATTTGGGGTCAAGTACTGTCATCAGCCACGTCACTCCACACTAATCGTGCGGCGCATTTTCAACCCCAGGAGGGTGTGCGTCGTGCTGTAAGTTTCACTCTTAGGTTTCAAATGAGGCGTTTACGAAAGATCTGCGCCGTAACTGCGACAACAATGCACTGTCACGTGGGGAAAAAAATGCCACTATGGACGGGTTGTCCTACGCTGCACGATGGTCACCGACGTCATCATGACAGGGCACTGTGCATATAAGACGGGACACTAACGGATATCACATTGCCCGTATATCGGGGGTTTAGGGATGTGGTTCTGATTGGGCAACGAGCTGAGCAGCGATAAGGGTGGACATCAACTGTAGTCGTTGACCTCAAACCCGAGGCGCGACAACAGAACGCGATCCCAAGCCTACAAAGTCGCTTAGTTACCCTGTGTTAAATTTCTGCGCTTTCAAGCACGAGTGAGTTTCTCTGGTGTAGCACAAGAGTGGTGGTTGGCGGGTGAGATGTTGAGTGAGTTTCTTTGGTTTGGTTTGCTCCCTTTTATACTCAGTGAAATGTAGTGAGGGTTTGGAGTCGCATTTCAGTTCCATGTGTTAGGGGCATGCTCTAAAGACTTATGACATTACGAATTGAAGGTGCGTGTCGCAAAAATAACTGTTGCGTAAATTGTGGGAATTTGTTTTCGAGCTTGTTCCTTGGTTGGTTGTCGGATGTTGAGAACGACCCCTGGCATCGGGTCATCGCGACTCCATTTCGCTGCCAAGTCAGCGTTCAGTTTCATGCGGCGATGCTCAAGCCACAAACAAACCCAGCAAGGCGTGCGCACCTTTGCGAGCTCAACGAGAGGCTCGCTGAGCTTCGCCGGAGCGCTATTCTGAGCGGGGCTGGAAGTTTGTGGCAAAAACGGTTGCGGCACACATCTTTCGTCTTGTGCCGCATGTTCGTCACCGCTGTCATGATGACGCTGCACTGCTGGCTCTGTTCACGGCCCACGTTGAGTGGGCCGTTGCCCGTGTGCCAACGCTAATGGGCGATGGTTTCTGATTGGGCCACGTATTGAGCTAGGCCTTAGGTGTGCACCCTGTGTATGCACATTCCAAACCAGCCCATTGGAGGGCAAGGTCCCACTTGTGGGCATCAAGGAGAGTTGCTACAGTTTATTCGGTTTCTTTTTCACAATACAGCTCTAACATTCGGCACGGCCGCTTTCCTGAATCACCCTTTATGTTATGGACCCTGAAAGTGTGGAGTCATAGGATAGTAAACTGTGGGGCCATTCAGGGTATTCTGACGTGCAGTCTTGTTTGCAGTTTGGCGGAAAACATGCAGGAAGTTGGAACTCCTGTACGTTTTCCCGTTGGTGAACTGCTCTCTCGAGGTATAGATGCAAAAGTATCTACAATTACTATCACTCAACAAATCCCCTACTTAGAGGAGACAGGTTGCAATTGGAAGAGGTTAGCACTTTCCGTAGGAACAATGTTTCGTCTGCAAAATGCAGTGTGCACCGTTCATGAAGGGCGAGGCGGCCTCGGCTCTTCGGCGCCTGGGCGCTCATTGGTCAGGGGGGTCAGTGAGTGACCCTGACACGCCACGCCTGCCACAGTCCCACCAAAACCAACAGATGGAATGTCTCACATGATCACATCTTGTGCAATACCGCTGTATTTCACCCCTAGTATTTTCACTCGCCGTTTTCGCCGAGGGTTGTCACTCTCGGGGAGCATGACCTGAGGGGCCGGTTTAGAGACTCCTGGAAAAACATCGAGCTTGGATATCTAGCCGTCCAATGTTTACAGCGTGCAATCGTATCCGACCCTACCGGCCCATTGTCTCAAGCCTTTGTGAACACGGGAATCCAGTCTGAGGACTCAGAAAAGGTCAGGGTGCTCTTGAAACTATATACGCCATCTAATTTCACGCGGTGAAATTGACTGGGCCAGGTGTACTGTACAGTAAAGAATTTTACGCCACAGTCGCATGGATCCTGGGAGCAGGCTGCGTGACAACAGTTCGATTCAACCAGCTCCGCTGGGATCGAGCAGTTACTTACTCGAGCACAATAATGATACAGCGGGTATGCTCTACACCTTGAGCCTGACAGAGAAACACAACTTTTCAGGGTGCCGGTAGACAAAAACGCGCAGGGGTTTCGCACAGCATCGTCACGGGCATGTGGGCCTTTCGCACGGGCATGAAGGTTACCATTTTGATGTTTTGCGGGGTAGGTTTGAGTGGCATATTTTGGCGAGCCATTGTTCACCTAGTTACCCTGTGTTAAGTTTTGACGCTTTCAAGCTTGAGTGAGTTTCTCTGGTGTAGCACCAGAGTGGTGGTTGGCGGTTGAGATGTTGAGTGAGTTTCTCTGGTTTGGTTTGCTCCCTTTTATACTCAGTGAAATATGGCGAGGGTTGGAGTCGTATTTCAGTTCCAAATGTTAGGGGCGTGTTCTAAAGATTTCTTACATTACGAATTGAAGGTTCGTGTCGCAACAATAATTGTTGCGCGAATTGTGGAAATTCGTTTTACGAGTCTGTTTCTAGGTTGGCTGTCGGATGTTGAGAACGACCCCTGGCATCGGGGCATCGCGACTCCATTTCGCTGCCAAGTCAGCATTCGATTTCATGCGGCGATGCTCAAGCCATAAACAAACCCAGCGAGGTGTACGCACCTTTGCGAGCTCAACGAAAGGCTCGCTGAGCTTTGCCGGAGAACTATTCCGAGCGCGACTGGAAGTTTGTGGCGAAAAGGGTTGCGGCGCACATCTTTCGTCTTGTGCTGCATGTTTGTCACCGCTGTCATGATAACGCTGCACTGTTGGCTCTGTTCACGGCCCACGTTGAGTGGGCCGTTGCCCGTGTCTAACCGTGTGAAGAACTCACTAATTCTGATTGTCTATAGCGTTCCACTGACCGTACGCAATAGCGGGGACCCTAATACTGAGCGAGGATGTACTTTCCCTTCTTATGACATGTACATGTCAGATACACCACCAAAGCTAAAATGCCAGGTCAGGTGCGTCGAGCTCACACGTGTTCACAGAACTTTCGAAATGCTGACGTATGGCCTTCCCAGAGATTGCCGTGTCACTCCCGTGATGTTTGCTCGACGTGCCGCGTCAGCCACCACAAGAACGGGAGACCTTTAGTTCGAGTGGTGCAGGAGGAGGTTGTAGTTTTCTAAGTTGTCCACCAAGATTGCCGAACTCCAGACAACGCACATCGCGGTTCCCGTGTAACCTGCTTTCAGATTCTGCTCGACTATGTCGTCTGTCTCTCTCATACTCACCTCGCCCGCTTTACGCGGGGTCGCGTCCCTCGCCGCCAGCAGCAGCATCAATCGCAGCAACCTCGTTCTGCAATCCGGGCTGCTTGGAACGAAGCTGCGATCGCGTGACCAGCGGGTAGCATTCGCGCGGCAAGCCGTGAAGCGGACGCACGTGGTGGTAGCGACGCAGGTCATCACGCAACCACGGGGCGACTTCATCTCCTCCATTGTCGACTTTCTCCGTCGGCTCATCCCTGACGCCAGGCAGGACGAGCCATCAGCAGACGCTCCCCCTGAGGAGGAAGGCCCCATGGAGGGACGACGGAGAGTGATGGTTGTGGGCGGCACGGGGCGCGTGGGGCGGCATATTGTGTCGCAACTGGTGGCGGAGGGGTACTCCGTGGTGGCGCTGGTGGGCAGCGAGGAGCGCGCGGCGAAGGTGAGCGGAGGGGGTCACTGCGAGCTGTGAGCGGAACGCCATCGGGCTATAAACTAGCGGAAATCGCTGCTTTTATCCGAGAGGAGAAACGGAGAACCAGAGGCGAGCAGGAAGTCCATCCATTTATCCGCAATAGCGTACTTCAACTGGATTCGAGCCGAAAACTGTGTGTATGTGTGTGCGTGCGTGTGCGTGTGTGCGCGCGTGTGCGTGTGCGTGTGCGTGTGCGTGTGCGTGTGCGTGTGCGCCAGATCCTGGGCAAGGAGCAGGGCCTTCAGGTGCAGCCATTGGCGGAGGGCGAGGGCGTGGCGGAAGCACGGCCGGGGAAGGTGCACGTGGTGCTGGGCGACATCAACGACAGCGACTCGGTGCAGCGCGCGTTACGAGGCGCGGACGCCGTGGTGTGCGCGGTGGGCATCCGGGTCAAGTCGCGCACTGATGAGGGCGGATTCCCCGGATACGAGATCGGGTCGACCCCTGAGGTAAGCATGATGCGGAATTCGTGCTGCTTACACGCATGCTTAAGGCGGGAGTATGAAGCAGAGCGTGGTGAGGGGAGTGCGCGTACGAACATGCTCCGCTTGCTTCTCCCCCCCCTCTGCGCTCCGTCCCCTTGTTGGATCAGCGCGCCCATCCGCTCGCCTTTCCCTCCCCCCTTCGTCCCCCTCCACCCCCATCTCTCCCCCTTTTCCCCTTTCCCCCGCGCTATCTTGCGCGTCCCCCCCCAGGACGTGTACGGCAAGGGCGTGCCCGCCCTGATCCGCGCAGCAGAAAAGGCGTTCGGAGGGGGGGAGAGCGAGGGGGCGGAGAGAGAGGGCGAGGATTTTATGCTCTTCGACTTCCGAACGCTCTCCGCCGCTCCTGCTGCTGCCGCTGCTGATGGCGAGGAGGAGGGAGCGGGCGCAGAGCAGCCGGGGGCGCGGGTGTACGTGGACGGGTGGGGGCGGTTCGACGATGTGATCATGGGCGGCATCTCGGAGAGCGTGCTGCGCCCCGATGACGGTGAGCCATGCCGGGATGATTTGGTCAGGCCGATGTTGGCGAGGATTGCAGGAGCGGAAGCGAGTGTGTGGCGTGACGGGTGGGCTTAGGGAGGGAGGGTAGAGGGAGGATGCTCTCTGGATGTGATTCAGGAAAGGAATGAGTGTAACCCAGTCGCCAGAAGAGCAAGAAAACGCCCCACTAGAATGTGGCTAGTCCGTGCTCGTAATGATTATCGTTGACCCCCTCAGTGCACATTGTGCTGTCCCACGCTCTCCCATGCGTGCGTCTGTGCGGCTGCGGCAGGCAAGGCTGTGTTCGAGGGCACATTGCGAGTGGAGGGCGGTGGCTTCTGCGCCTCCAGGTGACGCCCCTCGCCCCACCACATGCGCTCGCTTCCCTGCCCTCCGCTCCTGCTCTTTGCCCTGCTGCCGCTTTTGTTGTCAGCACCCGCCCACCTGACCCCCCCTCCCCCTCCCCCCCTCCTCCCCTGCCGCCATTCGTTCTCGTTCTCGTGTCATGTCTTCATGGCCCCGTCCTCCGCGCCTTGCTGCCTCCTCTGACCCGCTCACTCCCGCACGCCCCTGTGTGTCTCCCTCCCCACCAGGACGTCCTTCCCCTCGCCTCTGGACCTCTCGGCCTTCGACGGGCTGCACCTGCGAGTCAAGGGCGACGGCCGACGTTACAAGCTCAACCTCAGAGACGAGGTGCGTCCGCCACTGCTGCCAGTGCTGCTGCCGCTGCCCCTGCCTGTGGGGGGGAGGGCCCCTCTCAAACCTTGCCCCTTCTCCGCTGCCCTATTGCCATTGTTCAACTTACCTCCCCCTCAGCCCTCTCCTCCCTCCTCAACCTCGCCTCTCGCCCGATAAGTTTCTGAATTTGCCACTAGCACTTGGCCTCTCTTGCCCTTCTCCCACACCCCTCTCTCCATGCCCCCTCCCCCCCCCCCAACCCCCACCCCCCTGCGCGGTGCAGAAGTCGCAGGGCGAGTTCCAGTACCAGGCGAGCTTTGACACGCTCAACGGCCAGTGGCTCGACGCATTCATCCCCTTCTCACAGTACGTTCGCTCCCATTCACCACGCGCCACACATGGCATCCATCTCCCGGCACATCACTTGCTGTGTCGCATGCGCTACGCTCAACCCCCTGGTTTCCTGCCACCATGTGGTGTCGCTCCACCGCTGCTTCTAACGCGCCTCGTGCTCCCACGCTTGTCCAATGCTCCCCTCTGTTCCTGCCTCGCCCCACGACCCAGGTTCAGGGCAGTGGAGCGCTCGCGCTCTGTGCTGGACAGCCCGCCCATCAACGCAAAGAAGATCCGCACGGTCAGATGCTAAGTCTTGCCACCCTGCACATGCTCCTGGGTTGCTGCATGATTGCTGCACGAGTCCTGAACTTGAGCAGTCTAGGGGCTGCTCCTAATGCCTGAAAACAGTCTTGGCTTGTGCACGGTGTGGGAAAGGTAGGATGGATGAGTCGGTAGAACCGATGCCTGCCTTTTGAGTCGTTTTTGCTCTAGTGTTTGCTCTTGAACCCCCTATGCCCGCACGTCCTCCCCCGTGTGCTGCCTCGTTCACCCCCCCATCAGCTGGGCATCGTGTACAGCCGCTTCCAGTGCGACGGCTTCCCTAACCCTCTCTGCCTCCCTGGAGACTTCTCCCTTGAGGTGCGTTGCCATGCTGTGCTGCGCCATTCTGGCTCCCATGACTTGAGTGAACCCGGCCGCTGCTGGCCCGCACAACATTCGTCCTACCTGTTCTGGGGATGCACTTAAAGACATGCACACACTCGCACAATCGAACACACAAACACGAGCACCAGATGGAGAGTCTATTGCGCCCCCTTGTTTGGTCCTGGCCGTCCTTCTGCTCCCTTGTGCGAGTCACTCCTCTCCCCCCCCTCCCCCCCGGTGCCCCGGGTCCCTCCAGATCGCCTCCATCTCAGCGTACCGCGCCAGTCGCCCGCAGGTGGTGCTGGTGAGCAGTGCGGCGGTGCAGCGCAGTGCGCGTGCCGTGACCCCCGAGGAGAGGAGCAAGTCCATCCCCATCGTGCAGCTCAACCCAGGTCAGCCAGGCAACGCCACAGAGAGCACGCCCTTTCATCTAAGAGAACCTTCGTGCTCTCCCTGTGCGTGTTGCATTTTCTCACTCTCGACATTTCCATCCTCACACTCTCCCCTCTTCACCCCCCCCCCCAATACCCCCCTTACCCCCCCTCCATGGTGCTGCATGTGGGCAGGTGGGGTGCTGTCGTGGAAGCTGAGCTGCGAGGATGCGGTGCGTGCCAGTGGGCTGCGGTACACAGTGGTGCGACCCACGGGGCTGCTGGGGACCACTGAGGCCAAGGCCGACACCGTCAACACGCCCCACCTCCTCGAGGTACCGTCCCACCTGCCTCACGCTTGAACCATGAAAAGTTGTGCACATTCCATGAATGCTTACGCACACATCCGCCACCATCCCCAGTGCTGTAATTTGTGACTTTTTCCACTGGTTGCCCACTCCTTACCCCCCTCTGTCCCCCGTGTCTGCCCTGTGCGCTATGGCAGTCGGGCCAAGGTGACGTGCTGACGGGCCTTATCTCATGCCCTGAGGCTGCAGCTGTCTGTGTCAAGGCACTTGACGCTCCTGATGCTGTCAACACCACGTTCGAGGTATGCTCTCTCTCCCATTGCTGCTGCCTTTCCTTGCTGCAACCTTGTTGCATGGATTCCCCTGGCCCACATCTCACATTGCATTCCACCGACTGTTTGCACTCACCTGACCGTGATCCCTCCCGCTCCTCACACGTTGCTCCTCCGTGGCACCAGGTGCGGCGGGACGAGCTGACTGCAGGACTGTCCATGGAGGGGCGGCACTGGGCGGACCTGTTCGGGCGCTTGAGGCCAGACGTGCGCAATGGCCGCGTGCAATACCCCGCTGTTCCCAAGGCCATGTCCGATGCCTTCAAAGGGTAGCCACTGACTAGCCACTTGATGAATCACACACGTCGCAAGTTGCTTGTAAAGTGAACTACTCTACTATGCTCCCGTGGAGAAGCTTCGTTGTGCTTGTGCCACACAGCTGTCTGCAAGAATCCTTTCAGCCAGCATGATTTCTTACCATATGTATGTGCAGACGAGACTGTACCCAATGCAGCTTGGCACCTTTAGACGAATCCAACGCTGAATAGCATTGAGTGCTAGAACCACATGGAAGTGCCAATCGATGGACTGTCATTGGGTGTGGGGGAGGCAAGGGATTGAGAAATGGCTCAGAAGGCACCATAGTAGGTTTTCTAGTATGGCATCACTATTTTGTGTCGTTAGAACCAATCCTAGAGCCTCAATCTGTTCTTTCTAGATACTTCTTAATATCATGTAACGTTTTTCAAAACCTTGATCTGGTGTAGTTTCTTCAACCTTCCAACATATCTCAAGGAAGATTGATTCGACCGAGACATCAGTTGGCCCTTGCCTGCTACAGTCAGTGGTTGGACAGAGTGGATCTGGCTGGCAGAGATTCCTTTTTGCGGCGTGGATGAAATGCCTGCACCTGCACCCACCGAGGCAGCCACCCCACGCATCAGAAAGAACATTGACACCCAAAATTCCAGGAGGTGCTCTCTTGTTTTCTTCATGACAGCCCAGGGTTGGTTTGGATCACACTTCCCCTAACGCTGGTTGCCCATTCGCTGACGTGGCGGAAGAAGCGGTCACCTTCCCCCGATCCCTGCGTTTGAGATTATGTAGAGGAGCGACCTTCCAATGGTTAATTTGTTTATTTCTCTCCCTGCCCTCGAGGGAAGAACGATATTTTTTCTCAGCAGTACCGACCAATGGACACACCCCTTCCGTCGTGTATTGTCTTTTATTTTGACAGTGTTTGCTGGTCCAGAGGAAAGCACTGTAGTTTGCGGTAACCTTTCGGTTTTCCCGCGCGGTTTTGGCTGGATGATTCCCGGGAGGAAGGCCCATTTTGATGGCTGAGGAAGCAAAACATTCCCCCAAAGAATGAAACCCAATCTGGCGCGCGTCAGTCCTGTCCACCATGGGCTGCGCAAATGCGTACAGGTTCTGTAGTTTTGGCGCGCTGTGAACGCGCGGAACCTGGACGAGCGGGTGGGTGGGTGATCATCGCGCAAACCCCAACACTTCACCACGGGCTTCCTCGTTTCCTGCCCTAGGATTTCCTTATCTCCTGGCACTGCCATGAATTTCTTCCTTTTGTGTCTCCCCAAGTCAGGGGCTATGGAGCTTCCGTAAGTAAGCCTTGTACCAGTTCCTTGTGGCTCAACTTGTTAGTCACTATGTTCCTCTAGGTTTACCATTACTGAGCAAGACCATGGACGACATCCGTCCTCTCGCCGCTTCCTCTCCCACCCTCTGTCCTCGTGGGCGGGGGGTTTTTTCAGCCAAGGCGGTACTGCAGCCGCCAGCTTTATGATTTCAGTGGGTCGGCTTCGCCCATGGGGCAAGCTTGGGAGGGGTCGGGTGGGATGGGTCCTGGATTCGCCGCTAAGCAGCATCACTGGGCAAACCAGTATCCCCCCACTCTGCAGCAGCAGCAGCAGCAGCAGCAACCTCGGCGGCGGCGGCGGCAGCAGCATCAGCAGCAGCAGCAGCAGTTCCAGGAGCAGCCATCGTATCCGGTCCCGTCAGGCGTTAGCTATGTGCCTGGTAGATCCGATTGCTTGCTAGCTACTGGGCAACCGGCCCCTCCTCAACTACCCACACCCTCCTCCCTGGTCCCTGTCGTCTCCTCTGCGTGTGTCTCTCAGCCTTCTCTTCCTCCTTCAGGTCAATCCCCTCATTGGTCCTCCGCCTTCGTGTCATCTCTCCCTGCGTTCACGTCGTCTCACGATCCTTCCTTCCCTTCTGGAAACCCTAGTTCTTTCGTGTCCTCTCACCTCCTTGCTCCGTCGTGTGTCGCAAGTCAGGTGCCATCTCGTCCCGTGTCAGTTACCTCCTCTGCTTTCGTTCGTTATCGTCGGCCTTCGTCTCTTCGTGAATTACCTCCTTGTCGCGCGAGTCAGGCGGTGACCCCTGCTCTTCGCCTGACCATCGGCCTCCGTTCCTTTTATGGCGGAATAGCGCACGCAGCTGCATCGCGTTCCAAAAGCTTTCTCCAGCAGCAGCAGGAGCAGCAGCAGCAGCAGTCGGTAGCATCAAGGGCAGCTGCTGCACAGTTTTCGGGTTTCGTAGGATCCTCATCGGGAAATAATTTCGTGCATAGCTCAGTCAGTCCTCATCGTGACGTTATAGAAGTGAAAGCGGCTGGTTCTTCTGCAGCAGGTGATCCAATGGCAAACGGTGCTGCTGTCACTGGCACGCCGTGGCACGGCTCCTACGTGGGGTGGTCCGGCAGCAAGCACAGTGACGCAGCCGTTAGTGGTTACATTCCAACAGCAGGCGATGATTCTTCGAGTCCGTATTATCCGGAGTCTGCTGGAGTCAACCAAGATGGTTGTTACGTCCGGTATTCCGACTTCACTCTCCCCGAAGGCCAACTCCACGTTGGTCCGCATCTTCCGCTCCTTGCCGGCCGCTTTCGCTTCCTCCAGTCGCTCTCGGAAGGCGGCTCGGCGCGCGTGTTCGTGGCGGAGGACACGTGGCACCCGTCGCAGAGGACGGTGGTGGTGAAGGCGATGCACCGGCATTACCGCGAGGTGGGCTTGCAGGAGCAGCAGCTGCTCCGCTTCCTCAACACCATCGTGGATCCCGACGACTCCTGCCGCATCGTGCGTCTCCTCGCGGGCTTCGAGTTTCACGGCCACACGTGCCTCGTGCTAGAGCGCCTTCAGGGCAGTCTCCTCGAGCACATGTGCCGCCCTGCCGACTCTCCTGGCTCCGCTGCCGCCGCCGCCTCCGCCGCTTCTGCCGCCGCTTCGGCGGCGAACGTCGCTGTGGTTGCAGTTGCTGCGGCTGGGATGGCGCCGGGTTCGGTCGAGTCGGCGGCAGGAGGGGTGAGCGATCCGGTTGGCGCGGCTGCAGCGGCTGTGTCTGCGGCGGCGAGTGCCGCTGAGGTGGCAGCGGAGGCGGCGGCAGCTCGTCTGGAGGAGATCCGGAGCCTGGCTCACGATCTGATCGTGTCGATCGCTGCGCTGCACGCGTCTGGCATCATCCACGGGGATCTCAAACCGGAAAACATCCTCATGCAGCCCCTCCCTCACCCCCCTTCCCGCCATCGCTCTTCCACCTCCGATCCCTATGTCCGCTATGGCGCGTCTGACTTCTCCCGCTTCCTTTCCACCCCCTCTACCTCTTCTCTTGTCTCCCCCGGCGGTACTGTGCCTGCCGACGCAGCCGCGCCAGGAGCTGGCCACGGCTACTCGCAATACCCTGCATCCCGTGCCCTCCTCTCTGCCTCTGTCGGCGATCTCAATGCGTCGCCCTGGACGGGTGGATTGACGGATTCTCAGGTGCGAGCCGCAGCAACTGCAGCGGAGGGGTCGATGGCGGCAGGAGGGTCTTCAGCGTGGGGCAACGCGCACGAGTCTCGGGTGCCGTCGGGTTACCCTCTGCCTCATATCGGCAGCAGCGGCACTAGCAGCGGCGCTGGCGCTGCGTCGCTGGCTCCGCAGGTGACGGCGAAGATCGCGGATTTCGGCAACTCGTTCACGCCGGAGCAGATCCGCACGCTGTGCCACGACTACAACGTGCAGACTCTGGCGTATCGCGCGCCCGAGGTGCTGCTGGGGGTGCCGTTCTCCGCCGCCATCGACCTCTGGTCGCTGGGCTGCATCCTGGCGGAGCTTGCGACGGGCCAGCTGCTCTTCGCGTGCGAGTCCCCGCAGCACCTGCTGCAGCAGATGGTCGCGCTGCTCGGCGTCGCCCCCCCCGCGTGCCTCTTCGGCTCGGGGAAGTTCTTTCCGAAGCTCACGGCGGCGGCGGGCGTGCCGCGCGTGTGCTGCTGCCGCGCGGAAGGGGGCGGCGGAATGGCTGTGTGCTTCCGCGGATGCAATGGCGGAGGGGGTTGGTATGGCGGGGTTGCGGACGGGTGCAGTGGATACTGCGCGCCGATGGCCTTCAACATCTTCGCTCCAGGGTATGTGTGTTCGTGCATCTCGTTTGTTCATGAAGCGCTAACATCTTACTGCGCTCTCTCTATCTTTCTCAGCGCGAAATCTCCGCTCCCCACCCCCCCCCCCCTTCCCCACCTCCCACCGTGCACTCTAGCTCGAAATTTCTTTCTGCCATCCCGCATGCATCCATATTGTTTCCCGCTCAAACACGCGCTTATTCCCTGCAACCCTGGTTCCCGCGCTTGCCCTCGCCGCTGCACCCCCCGTCCCCGAAATTTCCGCGGGCAGCCACTCGCACCTGGGCGACGCCCTGGCGGCCGTGGACGCGCAGCTGGCGGACCTGGTGGCGGGGCTGCTGCAGTACGACCCGCGCGTGCGACTCTCCGCGCAGCAGGTTCGCGCATGGGAGCGGGTTCAAGGAAAGGGGGAAAGAGTTGGGTTAATTTGGGAGGGGGGAGGGGGAAAGGGGGGGGGGAGAGAGGGGGCTCGATGTACGGACGCGTCTGGGACAAGCTGCACTGTTTCTCAACCGTCTCCGCTCCTCTGTTTTCCTCCCCGTATCCCTTTTTCGTCGCTTCGTTTCAGGCGCTCTCACACCCTTTCCTGAAGCCGCTGCGCTGCTCTTCCTCCTCCTCCTCCCTCTCCTCCAAAGACTTCTCGCACCCTCTCACTCCCTGCACTGTGCTCCCCACGCCCGCTCTCGCCTCCCCTCTCACCCTCTACTCCTATCACCCCAACGTGCACGCGATGTCCGTGCCGTCTCTCCTCCTGCCTCCGTCCTTCACCACCGGTTCCTCCTGGACCCTTTCCACTGCCGACGCTGCTGCTGCTGCCACGCCAGTATTAGCAACAGCGGAAGCGGCAGCGGCTGCGGCGGCGGCAGGAGCAGGGGGTGCTGGTGGGCGCGCAGGAGCTGCTGCTGCGGCGGGGGTGCCGTGCGCAAGCGAGGAGGGCGGCGGTGTGGCTGCGCGTGGTGTTGCGCTGGGAGGAGGCCAGCAGGGGTCGGGTTCCGCGGCGGCACATGGGCTCTGGTCGCTGCAGCAGGCAGCAGCGGTCGCTCAGGCTGGGGCAGCAGCGCCATGCAAGGCATTGCTGCAGCAGCCGCAGCAGCACCAGCAGCAGCAGCAGGAGGAGGGGGAAGGGCATGGGCAGGGGCATGTTTCACCGTGGGGCAGTGTGATGGATGGTTTGGGAACGGAAATGAGGAACGGTGCAGGCGGCGAGGCAAACGGTCTGTATGCAGCAGCGTCAGCTGCAGCGATGGCGGACGCAGCAGCAGCGGCAGGGATGGGTGCAGGGGCGAATGAGAACACCAGTGGAGGGCACGGGTGGTGGAGTGAGGGCTTGGGCGGAGGCCCTTGGTTTGGGGCACAGCAGGGTTCCGGCACTGACGCTGATGCCAGCCCCGCTGCTGCTGCATCTGCAGCCATGGCGTCAGCTGCTGCTGCGGCTGCAGTGTCCGCGGCCTCTGCTGGCGCAGCGGCAGCGGCTGCAGTGGCAGCGAATGCGGAGGCTCAGGCGTTGCAGCAAGCCATGTCGAGCAGTGCAGCAGCGGCCGCAATGATGAGTTGCTACGGGTACGGGATTGCGGAGATCCAGGAAGGTGCGTACTTGCAGGGCGGAGCGGCGTACACGCCTGAGGGCGTGTTTCTCCCGCACTCGCACATCGTTCCTCTGACGCCGGACCACCTCTCGCTGGGCACTGCGGCGCCCTCCACGGCAGAACAGGTTCACACTTACTACATGGGCTTCACACCTGGCCGTGCTGGCTGCGGCGCACCCGGCAACCCCAAGGGCCTCGTGTTTGAGCCTCTGAGTCCCATGCCAGGCCGCGGTGGGGCGGGCGGGGTGGGTGAGCGGGAATCACGTGGGCTAGTGGGCGTGGCGAGCACCGAGCTGCTGTTGGCGCCGCTCACTCCCAGCCAAACCAGGGAGGGACACGTGGTGGGGTGGGAGAGCGTGACGGCAGCTGGCAGGAAGGCGGGAGGGGGTGGTGCCAGGGGTGTTGGAGCAGGGGCAGGGGCAGGGGCTGGGGTTGGAGCTGGGGAATGTACGGGTGTAGGTACGGGGGCGGGATCAGGAGCAGAAATGGGTTCGGGGATGAGCTATGGTGAGCAGATGTATGAGGTGTATGAGGCGCAGCAGATGGGTGCACAGCAGTACGCGGCAGGTGGTTATGAGGGACAGCAGCAGCAACAGCATCAGCATCAGCTGCAGCAGCAGTATCTCCAATACCTGCAGCAGGGGGAATACCAACAGCAAGTCGAGTACCAGCAGCAGCAGCAGCAGCAGCAGCAGGAGGAGAGGGAACAGCAGCACACTGGGCTTATGGGATACGCCCATGGAGCATGTGGCATCAACAGCAACGCCGGGGATAGCTGGATGAATCAGGGAGCAACTTTTGTGGGAGAGGCGGGAACAGCAAGGGCATATGGCGAGGAGGGCAAGTGGGTGGGGGGGAGGATGGGGGGCGCATGTGGAGTGGAGTACAGCGAGGCGCCGTGGCTTGTTGCACATGGCGCCATGGGAGCCTGCACGCCGGCGACTGTCAGGTATGTCATGAAGGCAGGGAGAGGGAGGGGTGGGGGGTGGGGGGGGGGGGGGGGGGGAGGAAGGATGGCGATGATACTATTCTGTTCAGGCTGCTTTGATGCCGTTTGGATTGGATTGGGTTTGAATTGAACGTCCATTGTATGGTTGTGAGGTGGTGCTGGGGGGTGAGGAGAGCACAGTGGGGTGCACAGTGAGGGCTGGCTGATCATTATGCTCAATTAGCTTTCTCTTCTTGTTCCCTCACTGTGCCTTGGGTGCAGGCTTGGCTGGTGAAGTCACAAGCACTGCAACGGCAGCAGAGCTGAAGCAGTTTGGGCTGTGGGGAAACAAGAACAGAAGTGGAAGAGTCAGGAGAAGGCACGATAAGGCGCTGCTGCGTTATGTGGTCCTTCCTAGGCATCCACTCCACTGTCCTCGATTCATCTCGCATCACCCTGTTGTTTTGACATGGCTGTATTGGGGTTTCTGGCCCTTTTTCATATTTCCGCTACATGTCTGCTGCAAGTGAACCTTGTAACCATTTGCTGATTTCATTGTTAGTCAGCAGCATCCGCACTCTCTTCCTTGCCCATTCTGACCGTAGTTGCTCTACCACCGCCACTGCTTGACTTGCCTGGTTTGTTCAATTCTGCTGCTGTTGAGAGCTAAGCTAGCTAGGCATGGGAGTGGCGAGAGGTTTTTATCAGAATGAGAGAAGTGAATGATCATTAGAGGGAGAGTCTCAGAGTACAGATGGATATACCTAAGTATTGTACCCTCTAAGAGGTGACCCTATACAGTCTATGCAAACATAACAGATACACATGTTTGACACACCCCCTAGACTGCATAGGGGAATGACCTGAACAAGCAGCTCAGGGCGGCACTACTAGTCCAGCCTCTGAGACAAGGGTCTAAAAGACCAGTCAGAAGGAGTTGAGACAAGGCAAGAACAAGACCAGGGCGTCGACGTAAACAAGGATGTAGAACGGAGTCTGGCCAGCACGAACGAAGAGTGAGGGGTTTGCGGAAGACGGAAAGAACTGCAGGTCAGCAAGCGTAGCACGGAGAGTGTCGTGCCACTCACAGGGAGCCTGGCGCAGGCCGTAGACGGGGCGCCACAGGAGCCACTGGGTCCCAGGAGGGAAGGTGCCAGTAAAGCCCTGAGGGCGACGCAAGTAGACCTGCTCGTGTAGGCTGCCCTGAAGGAAGGCAGTGGAGAAGTCGAGGGAGTGAAGCTCGTAGTCACGCTGAGCAGCTAGGTGTAACAGAACCCGAAGAGTAGTCATCTTCGGGGTCGGGGCGAAGGTCTGGAAGAAGTCCACCCCCTCACGCTGACTGAAGCCTCTAGCCACGTAGCGCGCCTTGAACACAGGCGGCTCTCCAGGAGGGCGCTTCACCTTGAAGAGCCAGCGGCCATCGACTACGTTCACCCCAGGCGGGGGAACTGCGTCGACGAAGGTGCCGGTGGATCTCCAAGATGCCATCTCCTGCTCCATGGCAGCTATCCACTGAGAGGCCCAAGGTCCCGAGGTCGCCTCAACGTAAGTGCGAGGGGTCGGGATGTCGAAAGCGTCTGGGTCACCCTCAGGGACTAGCAGCATGGAACAGAGATGGGGAGCAACCTCGGACAGGAAAGCAAGCTCGAACTGGCGGTCCTCCAGGACGTCACTGCCAAGGGCAGGAGCACCCCCGACAGACCGAGGACAGGCAGGGTCAGAGACCAGAGCGGTGGCGTAGTCAAGGCGGCGGGTAGAGGCGAAGTCAGCGACCGCAGCAACAAGAGCGTCAAGGCACGAGACCAGAACAGACGGGTCGGTAACGAGAAAGGCAAGGACCCGAGGAACAAGAGGACGAGCGGCACGAATGTAGTCAGACAGCGGGGGGGGTGCAACAACAAGGGAGGACGGAGGAGGCGACGGGAGAAGGGGAGGACGAGACGCGTGGGAACGAAGCAACATAGGGTGGGAGCGCAAGACAGGCGAGGCAGGACGAGCACGGGAGGGACGGTGAGACCAGACGTGCGACGGAGGAGTCGGGTCAGGAGACAGGGGAGGGGACACAGGGGGGGAACGAGGAGGAAGACGGGCCGGGGACGAGTCCGGCGGAGGGAACACAGGGCCGTAGACGGGAAGAGGAGGAGACGGCAGGAGAGGAACAGCCGCAGGGTTAGGGGACGGAAGGCCGAGCAGGCGAAGGGCTGACACCGGCGGGGACTGCTGCTGCGGCGGCACAACGGCGACACCGGGACTGTAAGCGGCTCCTCGGCTACCACCGGCACACTCCACACCAGCACCCCTAGAGGATCCACCCCCAGGGCTACCGGGACTAGCACCCCCAGAGTCAACGAACGGGTGCTGCGACGGCGGCGGCAGCAACAACGACGGCTGCAGCGGCGGCAGAGGCGGTGGAGGAGGGGACTGGGGAGGGGACGCCGGGGGAAGGGCGGCCGGCGAGGACTGCGCAGCAGGGCCACCAGAGTTAGAAGACTCCTCAACCGGGTCCACTGACGGAAGGGGGGTGACGTGGGACACACCAGAGGGGGCAGGACGGGGAGGAGGAGGGGGAGGGGCAGGGACTACCGGGGAAGGAGTGACCAGGAACAGGGGGGGGGTAACTGGGGGACCGCGGTGGGGGAAGCGACGGTAGTAGGAGA